>PVKS010004277.1:0-94911 GCA_004027875.1 Aplodontia rufa | reverse complement strand
TAAATGAATGGGATGCAATTAAACTAAAAAGTTTTTGCACAGCTAAAGATCTAGTCAAGAGCATCAAGAGAGAACCTACAGAATGGGAGAAAACCTTTGCCTGCTACACCTCGGACAGAGGGCTAATATCCAGAATATACAGGGAACTAAAGAAACTAAACTCCAAACTCACAAATAATCCAATCAATAAATGGGCTAAGGATCTTAAAATAAACTTCTCTCCAGTGGAAGTCCAGAAAGCCCATAAATATATGAGAAAATGCTCTACATCATTAGCTATAAGGGAAATGCAAATCAAAACTTCCATGAGATACCACCTCACTCCTGTTAGAGTGGCAAAAATGAAAAATACAAACAACAACAGATGCTGGAGGGGCTGTGGGAAAAGAGGAACACTGTTACACTGCTGGTGGGACTGCAAACTGGTTCGGCCACTATGGAAAGCAGTGTGGAGAATCCTCAAAAAATTAAGGATGGAACCACCTTTATGACACAGCTAGCCCACTCCTGGGTATTTTCCCAAAAGAGTTAGAATCAGCATATTATAGCGATATGGCTTCATCAATGTTTATAGCAGCTCAATTTACTATAGCTAGACTATGGAACCAACCCAGATGCCCCTTACTCGAAGAGTGGATACAAAAACTTTGGTACTTATATACAATGGAATTCTACTCCGCCATTAGAGAAGACGATATTATGGCTCTTGCAGCCAAATGGATGGAGATGGAAAGGATTATGCTCAATGAAGTATCCCAATCTCAGAGACTCAAGGGCCCAATGGTATCTCTCATCTGTGGAAGCTAGAATACCTGGGGAAGCAGTATGTTAGACAGCTAAGCTAACAACAACTTCAAATTGTATAATTCTCAACGCAATAGGGGGATGGCTCCCTAGGTTACTTGGAGGCGTAGGGCGGGGGATTGGGAGGGGGAAGGGTGTAGGAAGAACTCCTAGGAGACTGGAGAGTGGGAATATGGGGGAACCATCTCAGAAGCAGATGTCATTCCTCCACGAGATACCCATTAATGCAGGAGTTCTTCTGGGGGAAACAGCAATGGGGAACCCAATCTGGGCATCCATGATTTGGCATTAGCCCTGGGTAACTAAGTATATATACATTGGTTATTGATGGTTTGATAATGTTTCCCCCTCAATTGTATCTCTATATACATCTAATAAAAAATATTTTAAAAATGGCTGTGGGTGTAGCTCAGTGTTAGAGCACCCCTGGGTTCGATCTCTAACACTATAAATAAAAAGAGAGTAGAAATCAGAGTTCAGGAACATACAGAGGGTGCAAGGAAGTTTCAGAGACTCTTGACAAGACAGCCAGCAGTAGGGGAGTTTACATGCTTAATATAGGCTTAACCAATTATTTTTATTTCACTTTTGAAATGACTATTATTTTTGTAAACCAAACTATCCATTTTCTTCTATATCAGTTACTCACTGATTCTTAAAGTACCTGCTACCTATTTCTAAAAAGACATGAGCCAAGAGTTGTGGCACATACCTGTAATCTCAGCTACTTAGGAGGCAGAGACAAGAGGATCATAAGTTTGAGGCCAATGAGACCCTCAGCAACTTAGCAAGACCCTGTCTCAAAATAAAAATTAAAAAGGGCAAGGCAGGGATGTAGCTCAGTGATGGAATGCCTCTAGATTCAACCCCTAGACCCCAGTACCACAAAAATTAATTAATTAATATGATTTGAGGCAAAGATGATTTTAAAAAAGACCAGATGCAACTTATAGTAGACTAGTAGTCTTAAACAATATAATCTTTCTCTTGCCTGGCATAGTGGTGCATGCCAATATTCCTAACTATGAAGGCTGAAGCAAAAGGATGAATAGTAAGTTCAGGGCAAACCTGAGAACTTATCAAGAGGGTCTCAAAATAAAAAGTGCTGGGGATGTAGCTCACTGATACAGCACTTGTCCAACATGCACAAAGCGCTAAGTTCAACCCCAATTATACTGAAAAAATATGTATTTCTAAAAAGCTACTTTAAATAACAGCAATAAGCATACATTGCTTCAAATTTGTATTTTAGAAACAAGGTTTTATCTATTTTTAGGAAGAGTCCACGGTCCATCTAGGCCATATGTTGAAAGAAAATCACTGGCTTGTTGAACTACACATATGTAAGCATGGTATAAAAAATTGTGGTATGCAAAAGTTGTGCAGTGCACTGTATCTGAACAGAACCCTGCGTTACCTTGATGTCAGTTGGTAAGTGATCATGTACATGTTACTAATTCAGAAGTTAGGTCATGAGGATAATCTAAATATTCATAGTACACACTGGAAATATTTTGTTAGACACTATTTCCAGTGACTAGAAAATGAAATCATGGTTGACAACCTTTTATCCTAAGCCTTAATATTTATTAATTTAGATAATATTGTTATCTTTTATAATCTCATATCCAGAAACAGAGAAGTATTTTAGAAATTCATTAACTTTCTTATAAATCCAGTGAGCTAAAATAGAAAGTATTATATTTATTATATGTTTTCAAACATCTTACTACTATAAATAGCAAAGTAATACTTCGTATTTTCAAATGTTACTAAATATTTTTTTTTCCCAGCAATAAAATAACTCGTGATGGAATGGAGTATTTGGCTGACGTACTGAAAAGTAACACTACCCTGGAAGTAATAGATCTTTCTTTCAACAGAATAGAAAATGCAGGAGCAAACTCTCTCAGTGAAACTCTTACTTCATACAACAGAAGTCTTAAAGCGTTAGTATGGTTTTATATTTAATCAAATAATGGAAACATTAAATTTTTACAATACTAACCTCAAACTCCTTAAATCTTAAGATTTTGGTGAAATGTAAAGATTCTATTTCTAAATCTCACTGTATTAAGTTACAGTAAACATTTAATTTCTATTTTTCAAAAATAATGGCTCCTGAGGCTGGAGCAGTGGCTCAATGGTTAGGGCACTTGCCCGTACGCAGGTTCAAACCCCAGCAACCCACGTACAAAACTAAGTGTCAGAGCAGCAAAAGCCATGTGAAAAACTCAATAAAAATTCATTCTCTCCGTCTCTCTCTCTCTCTCTCTCTCACTGTCCTTCTCTCTTTACAAAAAAAATAATGGCTCCTAAAAATTAGACATTTAATCCGTGTTGAAATTCATTAGAGGGGCAATAGAGCACTTGCCTGGCAAGCATGAGGACCAGGGTTCAGTCCCGCGCACCAGATAACCAACTAAGTGGAGTAAAAACAAAACCATATGAAAAAATAAAATTAAATAACTCTCTCTCTCTCTCTCTTTTCCTTGGAAGAGAAAAATAATCAACTTTATTTTTTCATCTGGTTTTCATTTTGCTAACACTTAGCTGTGTATGTAGTGCTGGGGTTTGAACCTGGATCTTTGGGGATGCCAGGCAAGTGCCGTAACTGCTGAGCCACCACTCCTGCCCCTCTCTTTTTTTCTTAAATCATGAGAAAATTCTTATTGCTTATATTACTTACTCTGAATTATATAAAAAATCTTAAATATTCATTATGGTATAGACTTATATCTGTAATCTACCCGATTACTGAATGTTAAAAACAAAAAGACTTTTAAAATGTAGGCACCTTTCCTAGTTATATGAAGCACATGACAAGAAAATTAAGTTTCTTGAACTTTAGAAATTATATGGTCAATATTTTGTTCACATTAAAACATATTAAAGGATAATGCTGAGACATTACACAAGAAAATGACTGTAATAATGTCGTTGCTGACTTACACATTTTTTTTCTTTGTGGAACTACTGGCTTCTAGCATCATATTACCTTTTGTTTTTCTACAGATTGTCAGTAGCCAGCAACAACATAGAAGGAGAAGGACTTGTTGCACTTTCACAGTCAATGAAAACAAATCACACATTATCCAATATCTACATTTGGGGAAACAAATTTGATGAAGCTACATGTATGGTAAGTTTTTTTTCCTTCCATGAAGGTGTTTTCTGGGACTTCTCTAAACCATCATACATTACTTACAGGTGCCTTGGAAATGGTTACAGAATATAGTGAAACACTACAGGATACTAAACTATATATATGTTATTGTCTAAGAAAATTACTCTGGCCAAGTATAACAAGATGCTACAGTGAGGCATTAGTATAATAATTTTTAATGTTAAGTCCTAAAAAATTAGTTACTAGAAAGTTTTGTGGTTGAAATAATGAAAGATAACCAATACCATATACTAGTACTAAATATTATTGAATTATATAATTCTAGTTCCTCAGAGGTTAAAAAATGTTTTAAAAAAATCACAGTTATTGGATATATTAAAATTTCCAATCTGTTTCCTAACAATTATAATAGTCTAAAGAATTGGAGAGATTAATTCAAGCTGTCAAAACATGTTGCTCCCATAAATACTGAGAGCCCTTCCTACTTTTTTTTCTTTTTCTTTTTTAAATAGAGAGGGTCAGTGAGAGAGATAAAGAGAAACAATTTTTATTTAGTTTTTCACGTGGCTTTCGTTGCTCCGAGACTTTGTTGTATACATGGTGCTGGGGTTTGAACTTGCGTACTTGCATATGCTGGGCAAGCACCGTCACCATGGAGCCACCGCTCCAGTCCTGTTACTATGCTTTTTGTTTGTTTTTAAAATAGCAGGGGGGCTGGAGTGGCAGTGCTTGCCTGGCATGCGTGAGGACTCGGGTTCTAATCCCAGCACTAGGTGTACAATGAAGTATTGGAATAATGAAAGCCACATGAGAAACTAAATAAAATTCTCTTTCTCTCTCTCTCTCTCTCTCTCACTGTCCCTCTCTCTAAAAACAAAACAGCATAGTAACAAATAGTTTAGTTTGGATTGGAAAGAATGAAGAACTTAGAAGTTAAAATTTCCAAAACTTACAAAAGGACTAATCAGAATTCCACTAACAGAATATTAAAATATGTATATTACTGTCTTAAAAATTACCTCTTAATTTTAAATTACCATTGAGATCTAAAAAAAAGTTTTAGACATAGAACTGAAAAACAACTCTAGCGATTTGGAGAATTGAACAATTAGGTACATAAGACATAAATGGGGTTCACTAGGGCGCCCCAGCTCTCTTTCCTCCATCTGTAGGTACTTTTCAGCATGGGACATAGGTAATACAAAAACTGCACAAAAGTAAATTGCAAATCCATTTGGTTATTTTGATGATGACCTTTTAAACATTTTATATTCTGCCTTTCCAGATTGTCTTCATAGTGGAAAATTAGATAAGCATCAAATAAGGAATTACTTGAAATGCATTTTTAAAAATAATTTTTTACAGGGCAGGGGGGGGCAATCACTCCTTTTGTTCTAACTTAAAATAACTGTTGTACATATTTTCAACTGATGGAAAAGCAGTTAAATAAGAGTATCTACTCGAAAGTATTAGCAAAGCTCTCCAGGTATTAGCCTGAAGATAAATTTTAGTGAAAAAATACGTCTGGACATTAATCATTGCTCAAACTTTGGTATATTATGGTGAGCCAAACAGGCAGGGTAAATTTGGTCACACAGTTTTGGTATTGTCTGCCTTCTGTACTAAATATACCTGTCTTCAGTGTTTTCTCTTAGGAGTACATATACACATACATACATACATTGCACTCAACTTTGTCATGCATACATGAATACAACAGACTATATGCATGCATATTATATCAAACAAAAACCTTGCAAGAATATTTGTTAATTGGAGTTTGTGGGCACCATATTATTCATTGTATATGAGTGTATAAGGAACAAAACACCCTCACACACATACACAACGAACATGAAAACCTAAATAAAATTGATTCTTTCTTTCACTGCCCCTTTCTCTCGGGAAAAAAAAAAAAGTGGGAGGCTGAGGTGAACATTTTTCTGAAAATTTCATTAGGGATATTGCTGTGGGGGGAATACCAAGAAAATGTGTATTTAGCTGTTGCTAAACATGACATATATTATTTTCTATTTATTTGTTCCATATGTCTTTTTGTAAGAGGAGAATAAACAATAAGGAGTTACAAAAAAAAAAGTTACATTTCTCAAAATTTGCTGAAGGACTAACTGAAACTTAGCATACTAAAATATATATGACTGTCTGAAAAGCACCCGTTAGTTTAGAAAAGTATCAATGTCTTTTAGTACTTCTATAAATTAGAAGGTATGTAGTTGATTTAGAAACTAGTGATAACGACATGCTAAATATGAAAAGCAAATTAAACTTTTAATTTTTTTTAAACTGGGAACTGAACTCAGGGGTGCTTTACCACTGAGCCACATCCACAATCCTTTTTGTCTTTTTTTCTGTCTTCCCACATTTTTTATTGTTGTACTATAGTTGTATATATTGATGTGATTTGTTGTTACATTTTATACATGCACATAACAGAACAGTATAATTTGGCCAATATTATCCCCCAGCATTTCCCTCCTCCCTTATTTTTTTAAGGGCTGGCGGAAGACTGAGAAAGAGAATCAGCTATTTAATTTTTTATTTGGCCTTTGTTTCTCTGACACTTAGTTGTGTTTTGAGATGCAGGGGTTTGAACCCGGGTCCTCGCGTTGGGAGGCAAGCACTACAAATCACTGAGCCACCACTCTAGTCTCTTATGTTTTTATTTTGAGAATGGGTCTCACAGAGTTGCTGAGGGTCTCGCAAAGTTACAGAGGCTGGCCTCCAACTTGCAATCCTCCTGCCTCAGCCTCACAAATTGCTGGAAGTACAGGAATGTGCCACTACGCCCAACTTCTTTTTTAAATTTTTGTTTTGAGATAGGGTCCTGTTAAGTTTCCCAGGCTGGCTTTGAACTTGCCATCCTCCTGCCTTAGCCTCCTGAATAGCTGGGATTATAGGAGTGTGCCACTTGGCCTGGCATGGCTAAAATCTTTTCTTGTCTAAACTTCTGCCTCTTTCTATAATGGCAACCTTATAGACAAACCAGTTCACCATGTTTGTATGACACCCTCATATAGATACCAAGAATCCAAGTGATAGACAAAGAAAATTCTACAATGAAGAAATAATTAGCAGGCCAACATCTAATATGGTGGAATTGTCTTTCATACCTAAATCTGTAGATTAACTTCAGGGGATTCATGAACTCTATAAAACTGAATGTCCAAGTCTGGGGTTCCATTTATTTTTTGGAAGAATGGGTCTCCAACTATTATCAGACTTTTCAGAGCACCCAAACAACCCTCCCCCTAATATACCAGCACCTTGTGAGAACACCTGTGGGACTTGAAAATCTGACCACAGAACCACTGGTCCACAAAATCTGTAGTACAATTAACCTGAAGAGTCACAAAATGACAAAATTTATAAATAATTTATAAATAATTTTTGCATTATTAAAATTTCATTGTAATTAAATGAATTAAAAATATACCTGGAAAATATTACAATTCAGCAATGAATTTTACTTTCAACTATAAAATAGCACAGCCAAATCAAGTATTTACATTTGTTTAAACAGTATATATTGAATAAATTATATTGTTAATGAGTTTTTCCTAAAAATCCTAGGCATATTCAGATTTAATTGAAACGGGCCGTCTAAAACCAGACAATACAGATGTGGAGCCGTATGTGGTGGATGGACATGTATATCTTGCAGAAGTATCCAATGGTCTTAAAAGGCATTATTACTGGACACCAACACATGGAGATGCTCAGAGCCACTCATCTAGTGCAGGGTTTGCTATTGTTCCAGTAGGTCAATATCTATGAAAAACAAGCTCTAAAATAGTTCTCATGCATTTGTCTTATTTCTTTTTTGGAGATTAATATTTTATAGCCTATTTGTTTTCTTTCATAAATTAGAACAAATTACTTTTATCAAATGTGTAAAACTTTGTGTAGTTATCCATTGTGAAAACCTGTATAATTAAAAAAAATTTACAATATGGATTAAATTTTTAACCCTGAAGAAACCAGAACTGTACTAATTCTTTTTATAATGAAAATATAACCAAATAGTGAAACAGGATATAAATGAAGATCACTATAGATATCTTAACTGAAAGTTGTTTACAAAAAGTGGTAGAAAAGTTTCAGGTGGCAAATTCCCAGTGAATTTCAAGGGGTTTCAAAGTTCAGAAGTTGAAAAAATATTCCACATATCCTAGTTAGTACAGATAGATGTTAATAACATTTCATAAATACAGGCAAATAAATGTAAATGTATACCCTTTCCAAAGCAGTCTTGCTAGCTCATCCAGCCCACCTCTCACAGACTACTATTGTACTGACTAATGATACTACAGCCTTTCTGCCTGCTCTTGAACTTCACGTAAATGGAATCATACAGTATGTGATCTCTTTGTGTCTGGCTTCTTTTGTTCAAAATCCATGCAGTTCATATTGTTGAATGCAGCAGTAGTGCATTTTTCATTGCTTCAAAATATTCCATCATATGCTGGGAAGCAGAAGAGTCTACAGGCTTACGAAGAGATGACCTTTCAGGCTGACACAGTCACGTTACGGTATTCTTTGTAGTTGGCTAGAGTCTATTCCTGCATGCTATGAGGGACCCACAAGCTTTCATATTTTTGGAAGGGGAGATGCAGAAGATAGCTGAAGGTGAAGCAAGGGGAATCGTTTGAGCCTGCTGTGGGACAGCATGTGAGGAACCTGCAGCCTGACTGCTGGACAGAATTGCATGTGACAGAGCCTCAGATTTCTTCACACCAAGAGAACTGAGTTGAGGCCAGTGGGGCAAGAACCACCAGGCTCTGACCAGGCCAGGAAAGACCGGATTGTGTATTTTATAAGCCACTGCTTAATGTAACAGAAGCCAGTAGGATACCCAGAGAATGGAAGAGCTAAAGATCCCACACACCAGTGCCATTATGTGATGTAAGCCCTCTCCATACATCTGGACACCTTTTGAGAGAGAAGACAAGACGGCATTTTCCTAAGAGATGAAGGATTCTCTAAGATACCTGATTATAATTTATATCTCCTTTATATCACAGTATGGTAAGTATTCAGCTGGCTAAGATTAGAAGTTAATTTTCTATGGACTTACCAATAGGTAGATATGCTCAAGAAGAACGTATAAATTAAGAAAACTCCATTTCCTCTGCACTTCTGAATTACGATGAGTAAAGTTGCAACTGTATTATATAACTTGCTCTCATTTTCCTCTTAGCAAATATCCCCCCCCCTTTTTGGGCTCGGGATTAAACTCAGGCATTCTACTACTGAGCTACATCCTCACTCATTTTTATTTTGAAGCAGGCTCTCATCAAGTTGCTGAGGCTTACCTTGAACTTGGGATCCTCCTGCCTCAGCATCCTGCACCGCTGGGATTATAGGTATGCAGCACTGAGTTTGGCAGTGATTATCCCTTTAGGACCCAACTTAGCTGGTCATAGTGGTACACACCTATTCCAGGGACTCAGGGGAACCGTCTCAAAAAATAAATAAAATTAAAAGGTTTGAGGATGTAGCTCTGACAGTGACCCGATTTAATTCCTAGTACTACAAAAAGACCCAGCTTATATATGTCACAGATCATATGCGCATCATTGTTTCAAACTTGAAAGCAAAAAGCAAGAAATAAAGTGATATCAGATACTTCTTAAGTACACTGTGTTGACCCCACACAGTGTATTTTTCAAGCTTCTACAGTACTATTCATTATGTCTTAATACTTCCTAAACCACATCCATCTGGCTCCTACTCTACTATGTTACAGCTGCCTTCTCAAAGGTAACCATGCTTCAGTTCTCTAACCCAGTTAAGCGTTTGGTTTGCATCTTACCATGTGACCACTGTAAAATCCTTTGTCTTTGAGAAACTTGCAGGACTCTAGATATCTTATTTTTCAGTTATTTTCACCTCCCTTCCTGTCTTTGCTCCTCCTTTACATTCAGTTCCCTCAAGGTTTGGTCCTTTTATTCTCCTGTACCATCTCCCAGGACTGCCTTTATCATTTCAATAAATTATATTTGGCCCTATGCAAAGAACTCCAAGATCTACATCTCTAGCTTTAATTAGTGCTGGGTTTCAAACTTGATTTCCAACTATTGCCAGACATTTTCACATGCCTGTCACTATCAATTAAATGTACATCCAAGGTTGTCTTCTGTTCTCTGAACCTGCTCCTTATCCTAACTTTCGCGGTTGATGGTATCACCATCTTCTCAGTCATCAACAATTCAAAACCAGCACAGTGCAGGGCCGTCTGTCTGCAAGGAACAGAAACTTTAAAGCACAGTTGTGCCTCCTCAGATGTAGGACTGCAAAGCCAGAAACCAGGGCCACTGCTCCTTTCTCTCTAGAGCAATCGCTTAGCTCCCCAAACTTGCTTCATCTCTTGCTTTGTAGTTTGATTTTCTCTGCGCATTCATAATTTCAACTTTCACTGACTTCTGAGCCAATAAAAGTATATATCATTACTTAATAGTGTGAATTTCATGTTTTTTTGTTTTGCTTTGGTACCAGGGATTGAACCCGGGGAGTTATTATCCCCAGTCTTGCCAAGTTGCTGAGGCTGGCTTTAAACTTGTGATCCTCCTGCTTTAGCCTCCCAAGTTGCTGGAATTACAGCACCACTGTGCCTGGCCTCGTGGCTCCAATTCTTAAGAATCTGACCAGGTCTGTCAGACCTAGGAACTGTTTCTTCTTGGTTACGTATCAAGTCAGCTTGGGTCACAAGTATGGAATCACATGTTAACAATGTGGCTGTCTACTCCCTGTCCTGGAGTTGGTGTGTGAGGTCATGGGTTATAATACTGGCTAAGCAACTCCTTCAGTAGACAGAGGTAGAGGACTTTTTTAAGTCAGTGTGGGTGCAGTACTGGACATTTCTCTGACTTCTGTTTCCTATTCCTATAAAACCTTCTCCATTCTGCCTAGCTCACTCCTCAATCAGCTGGATGCTACTTCCTCCCTTTGGCCATCTCCTGTTTTTCTCGGGGTGGACAAAGGCCCTTTCTCTGTCCGTTCAATTCCGTTGACTGATCAGCATTTCCTTTCTTGCCTTCCTCTACTATAACACTCAACATTCTGGATTGTTTTACTGCTAGTTATACTGAGGTTGGTTTTCCATTTCTATACTTAGGAAAATGTTTATCTTATTAATTTTATATCTTTACATATTCTGATTTCAGTATTCCTCCAGCATTTGAAATACTAGCCTGATATTTTTATATAAATCTGAGGATGTTCACATCCAGCATTTACTATATTCTTCTGGAAAGTAAATACCCTAGTTCTAGAAGGTTATTATATTTACATTGTAATTTATCTAATTCCTTAAAATACACTAAACCTTTCTTAAACGAATGGGGGCAAGGGTTGCAAGATGGAAGAGTAGATTATGTCAGTCTCAAATAAATGCTTCAATAACTAAGTTTCAATTATTATTCAAAACCAGTAAAAATTTAGGATTTAAATTTTTTTTTTTTTTCTGGTACTAGGGATTGAACCAGAGGTGCTTTACCATTCAGACACACTCAGACACATCCCCTGCCCTTTTCATTTTAAGTCAGGATCTCGCTAAATTGCTGAGACTGGCTTCAAACTTGCAATCTTCCTGCTTCAGCATCCCAAGTGGCTGGGATTGCAGGTATGCACCACCACACCTGGCTTAAATTTCTTTAATTTTAATATGACTTCTTTTCACATGGTGGTATTTCTATCTAAGTAAAAGAGAATCAAGTCTCCTAAAAGATGGAATATTATATTCAAGAGATTCCTTTTAACTGCTTCCCAAAGGTAGAACACCAAGAAATGTTTTGGAAAATAGTTCTCAATATTTGGTACACATTAAAATCACCTATGCACTTTTCCCTGGGATTGTCTGTTTCAGGCAAGTTGGCCTGCATATTGTTATTTCTTAAATTCATTTCTTATGAATTAAGATGTTAGAACTATTAATCTAGGACATTTTTAAAAGTTAGTACATGTACATTGTCTATTGTAACCATTTGCATGTGCACAACTTCCATAGGATTGGAATATACAGAAAAGGACAAAACACTGTTGCAATGGAACTGATGAAACCTTTGATTCTGGGGGAAAAAAAAGTTTTCTAAAACATTCTATCAAAATCATCCTTGAAATTAAACATAAAACTTTTTAAAAAATAGCAAAAATTTATATATGATCTATTATTTCCTTTTAAAATTTCTGAAACCTAATAATAGGAATAATCTAATACTATAAAACAAAATTAAATTCATTTAGAAAATAGTTTCTCAGAAAGATATCCAGCATTCAAAAGACAGACTTTCAAAAAAAATACTGTAGTTATATACAAGGGAATACTACTCGGTTATTAGAGAAAATGATATTATGGCATTTGCAGCCAAATGGATGGAGATGGAAAAAATTATGCTAAGTGAAATATCCCAATCTCAGAGATTCAAGGGCCAAATGTTTTTCTCTCATCTGTGGAAACTAGAATACAACTGGATACAGTATGATAGATGGCTAAGCTAATAATAACCTCAGCATGTATGAATTTTTACATCAACAGGGGGAACCTTGCCTAGGATGTAGGAAGGGTGGCTGGCAGGGGGGAGGGAATAGGAAGGACATCAAGACCAGAGGGAGGGAGTATGGGGGAATCAACTCAGAGGGAAACCTTCCACTTCCAAGAGAAGTCCATTTAACACGGGGGTTTAATAGGGGGAAACATGGAACTATGCATAACAAGCCAAGCATTAGCTTGGCTTGCTCTGGGATTATACATTTGTTCTTGATTGTTTGATAATGATTCCCTCCTAAATTGTAAGCCCATGTTTAACGAATAATAAAAAAAAAAATACTGTGGTACTTGAATAAATTTTTCCTAAAACACTGTGTTGCTTAACAAATATATTCAAAGGAGTTAATTAAAATAATTGTTAGCATGAGTACCAGATACAACTAAAATACAAGCATATTATGATATAAACAGCATAGCATTATGAGAAGAATTGTAAGGGATATTTTGTCTTCAAGTTTTCTTAATGTGTAATTCATGAAGAATAGAGGATAACAATGATAGCAATGTCAATTTAAAATAAAATTTTAGCTGCGCAGATAATTTTTTTTTTTAAAGAAAGAGGGACAGTGAGAGAGAGAGGGGGACAGTGAGAGGCGAGAGAGAGAATCAGTGTTTATTTAGTTTTTCATGTGGCTTTCGTTGCTCTGAGGCTCCACTCGTGGTGCTGGGGTTTGAACTCTCGTACTTGCACATGCCAGGCAAACACCGTAACTGCCAAGCCACCACTCCAGCCCAGTAATGATTTTTAAAAAAGCACAGTCAACCTCAGCCACTCCAATTCTACCAAATAATACTAAAAAAAATAGAGAGGCTGCTCTATACAAAGGCAAAATGTTAATTATCATATTTGAGGAAATCTGGCAATTCAAAATTATGACCATAGCAGTTTATAAAAAAGAAATTTTATCCATTAGATGTTTGGATTAGATATATATTAAGCAATCTTTCCATTTTAGCAGATGACTTTTTATTATTGCTTATGCTTTTGAGTTATTGTACAATCATAAATGCATATAAAGTAACAATATGATATGCATTTGCTCCTAAACCAGAGATACCCCCACATTGTTGGCAGACTTCTTAAAGAAGCTTTTTAAATTTTTATAAATTTCTTCATATTCCAATAATTTCCTATTGAATTTAAGCCAGAACAAATTAGCTAAACATTAAATGTTTATACTTTATTTAAATCCAATGTTAATACACATGCATAATTAGATTTTTAGCTAACTGACCAAATACTTAATTTGTATTATACAAAGGTGATATTTCATAATTTTTAATTAAATCAATCTCAGTCTACAAGAATTCATTGTTTTTTTTTTGTTTTATTTTTGTACTGGGGATTGAATCCAGAGGTGCTTTGTCACTGAGCCACATCTCTAGCTCTTTTTATATTTTATTCTGAGAGAGCGTCTCACAAACTTGCTAAGGGCCTTGCTAAGTTGGTGAGGCTGGCTTTGAATTTGCTATCCTCCAGCCTCAGCCTCCCGAGTCGCTGGGATTACAGGCATGTGCCACCACACCAGGCTGATTCATTGTTTTTATGTCCTTTAAATGGTTTCTATAACTTGGACCACAAAGAAAATTATGATTAAAGAAATCAAGACCAATAAACACATTAACTTTATTACATGTGTACTTTAAAATCTGATAACAAGCCATAACTAATGCATGGCAGAAATGAGAAATAACGTCACCATGATATTTGATCACATTAGGGGAACTGACTTCATGAAACTGACATTAAGTGTCCAAAGATCAAGGGTGAAATAAATTAGTATGTAGGAGAAGTGAGATGGAGAAGAGTGGTAGCAAATATTAAGATAATACTGACTTTTCTATATTCTCTTGGAAGGTAAAACTATGAAAACAATCCAAAGTTGTAGTTTAATATAGAAAATTTAAAAACTCAAAGCTTATATAAAATGTTTGATAAACTGGCTTTTTAATAACTCAAAGTGTTAATGTGTAACTGAAGTTGTCTTCTTAAACTTCTTTTTTTCTTTTTTAAGCAGTGTTTTGGATACAACCCAGGGCCTCAAGCTTGCTAGGCAAATGTTTTTAAATTCTATGCAATATAATGTATTAAATTTAGGAGTCAAGTGATTTTTAGTTTACAGTAAGTATGTATCCAGAAAATTCTTTTTAGAATACTTATTTTTAAAAGTGTATAAGAGGCATAAGAGGCTTATCAAAACTTTTCAAAACTCAGTATTCTTCATTTCCAATAAAAAAACTCAATAAAATATAAACAAATTTCAAAACTGTCTTCTGACTAGATTAAAAACATCAAGTATCTATTTAAAATTCATTCTGAAAATATAGTCTCAAATAACTCAAATCAAAAACACTGACTCAGCTGACCATTGGTTTAGAACCCAAATACTGAGTTCAAAATGAACAAAAAATTTTATAGTTTCCTAGTTTTTAAGAGAAAACATTTTGGTTTCAACAGAGAAGTTACTTCTAATGGGACATATTAATAAACAGTGCAGCTCTTATTCAGTATCTAAACTTTCATAGGTGGAAATATGAAAAATTTTCCCTATAGTTTATGGTTTGATCTGGGCTTACAAATAGCAACATTTTGGGACTGAAACTAGCTTGGACTTTATTTCAATTTTGAGCGGGGGGGCCCCATGGGGGATAACTGGGGAGTGGGAAGGGTGAGATTAGAAAATTCCAGGGGTCTAAACAGAATCACACAATATGACACATTCTACTTCAATAAATGAAGGGCAATTCTAAAATGTAAAATAAAAATGGAATTAAGGAGGCTTTAATTTAAAAGAGAATAAAACTAATCCACCCAAGATAATGTTATCATAGTAGAATTCATTTCTTTAAAAGGTGTGTGTTGGCCAGACATAAAAAGCCCAAAATCAAAACAAGCATTGCAGTTCTGATGCAGCATCAGGTGCTTTTACTTCAGTGAATGAAAAAGAATGGTCACAACTCAAATGAATGAGAATTTAATATGAATATATGCACCTTACCAGAGATGTCTGTTTACTACCAGAGAAATCTTAGTAATTCCACATTCCACACAAAGTCAGTATAACTGTTGTAAAAAAATCAACTGTGGTTCTGAATACCCATTCACAGTTGATCTCAACAATGTATCTGATGTCGGAGACTGATTATCTGTGACAGGCAGAAGCATGTGGTGGTCTTCAGTCCCAAGTGGAAGAGTTAATGGTAGAGTCATATCAGAAGGCTTCACATCTATAGTTTCTGCCAAAGGACTTTTTTGTGTGGAATCTTGTTCACTCAAAGTATGATCCTCCACATTGGAATCTAGAATTTTATCTGCACCTGAAGTGGAAAAAACTTTTACCAATCTTTATAAACAAAACAAAATGCCTAAGCAATCTACTCATCTACTTCCTGGTCCCAGAAACTGCATTTCAACCTCCACACTTTTGTGTAAGAACTTTCTCTTTACTGATACATCTGCCTTGTTTATATAAACTCAATCTGGGTCTTAAGGCTAGGTTCAAGCACCAATTTCATTACAAAAATGGAACTAATCTAGATCAGAGTGAGCTTTTTTCTTATCCACTTTATTACTTGTTTATCAAGTTTCATACACTGCACCTTGTGGCTTCTCTCTCTTACTGCTATTTAACAGTCTACCCAGGTACGCTTTGAATCTTCAATTAGACTGTAAATTGCTCAAGGGTGAATATCAAAATCATATTTCAGTACCTTCCACGTACTGAACAGCGAATGTTTTAATAAAAAGTTCACATATTCTCTGAGTTGAAATAATATGATCAGAAGATGGTACTTTAATATATCTTCACAGGTGAGAAATTCTGCTATACCTAGAAGAGAGACTTTCCACTACCCTTTCTTCCCTCTTTAACAGTACTGGGGGTTTGAACCTAGGTAGACTCTCTAAAACGAAGTTACAACCCCAGCCCTTTTTATTTTTTTGAGACAGGTTTCACTAAGCTGCTGAGGTTGGCTTTGAACTCAAGATTCTTCTGCCTTGGCCTCCTGAGTTGCTGGGATTACAGATGTGCTCCACCATGCCTGGCTCCATCAGCTTTAAACATGCTCCAGTCTCTCCACACTGTTGACATGACTTCAGTTCATTACCCCATTAAGTAGACAAAGCCTGCGTATTTGCTCTCATTTTTTTCTGTATTCTTCCCATTCAACCAGTTAAGAATTCAACCTGTGCTTTCTTGTCCAGCACTCAATGAACTCATCACAATTTTCTCTCCTCAGAATGAACCCTCCCTTCCCCATCTCCATTCTTTTAACTCTTCTCCAGTCTTCACATTTCCTGAAATTAAGACTTTTCTAATACCTAAAACAAAACAAAATAAAAAACTATCTTCTTTATCATTTTTGTGTCTACTATGTGTTACATTTTCCATTTATGTAGATTTCTCATCTCTTACACCAGGATTTGGGGCTATACCTTATTCAACTTCACATTTCCCGCAGTCAACACATATAGCATAAGTATTTAATAAAGAGTTGTTGAATAACACATTGTAGTTTTCATGTTTCCAACATAATCTTTTTTTCCTTGAAATTCTTTTTTTTATTTTTTATTTTGAACAACCTTACAAGATTTTAACAAAATAATATAAAATGTGTATATATTCTGGATATTGCAATTACCCCCAGGAGTGCCCCCCCCAATTACCCTCCCTTATCCCACCCTTCCCTTTCCCACTATATCTCTAAAAAAAGTATTAGGTTGTAAAGCATTACATCTTATCTGGATTTAACACATGCTAATAGACCAACTTTCTCATTGTCCAGGGTCTAGTCCCCACCTCCACAGATGAGTGGAGTCCAACATAATCTTTATGATATTTATACTTCTTTTAAGAGACTTATCATCTTTACACGCCAAAGAAGTCTAGTGTTTTTAATCATGACAGAAGAAAATGGCAAGAACTAAGTCAGGCATGATGTCACACCCCTATCATCCCAGCAATTCAGAAGCCTGAGGGAGGAGGATCATGAATTTGAGTCTAGCTTTAGTGAGATCCTGTCTCAAAAACAAAACAAAACAAAACAAAAAAACCCAAAAAAACTGCAGGTTTAGCTCAGTGGTAAAGTGCCCCTGGGTTCAATCCCTAGTAAAAATAAACAAAAAAAACATGTAATCACAGTGAATCTTTTTCAAGGATTCATTTTAAGCAATAGGTTTAAAGTTCTGGCTTTCCATTTTTACATAATAAAAAAAATTGGGGCTGTCAGTTTCCTAGTTTATACAGGTATTTTTCATGCATTTCTAGACTGGTCTTGATGATAACCTTTTTCCTTTATAATAATTACAGTCATTCCTGTGTTACCCAGACTGTAGGAAGACAAACAATGATATTTAGCTTACTTATACGTTCATTCTTGAAATTGTTCATAAGTCATGTTTTTAAAGGAAGAAATTAATCAAGTTTTTTTTTTTTTTTTTTATCAAAAGCGCAACATGAAAAGAAATCCAGAGAACTTTCCTGCAAATTATATAACCACTTTCTTCATATGTTTTTAAGAATTGACATCTAGGGCTGGAGCGGTGGCTCAGTGGTTACGGCGCTTGCCTGGCATGCTCAAGGACCTGAGTTTGAACCCCAGCACCATGTACACAACTGAGTGTTGTAGCAACAATAAGCCACATGAAAAACTAAATAAAGTTGTTTCTCTCTCTCTCTCACTGTCCCTTTCTTTAAAAAAAAAAAAAAAAAAAAAAAAAAAAAGAATTGATATCTAGGGTGCTGGAGCCGTGGCTCAGTGGTTACGGCACTGGCCTGGCATTTGTGAGTATGCAGGTTCAAACGCCAGCACCATATACAAAACAAAGTCTCGGAGCAACAAATGGCACATATAAAACTAAATAAAATAGATTCTTTCTGTCTCACTGTCCCTCTCTCTAAAAAAAAAAAAAAGATAATCTAATTTAAACTGCTAAAATGTACATCTCAACATTTTAAGGAACAGCATGAATAGGAGACAACAAAATTTTCAAATATACAAGCATTTACCAGAATGGACTTTCGTTTTGTGCTTCTTTAAATTTTTAATATCTGTGTAAGAATGTCCACATAATTCGCAGATAAATGGTCTTTCTCCTGAAAAGCAAGTTAAAAAGTTAAAACTTTAATATATGAAAAGCTGCTAAGACAAAAATATCAATGTGTATGAATATAAGCAAAAATTATTAAACTGTTTAAGTTTGGTTTCAAACTGCCATTTTAAATACTTGGAATAATATAGTGAAATGAGAAATTCTACATGTACAGGCACTCCTGTACTTTACAGTATATCCCTATTTCAGAGAAATCTGAATATTTCATTATTTGAAATTTGTTTGCAACTCCAAACTTAACCTACTCTTTTATTTACTGAATGTCAATTACATGTCAGACACTGGCTAAAAGACAGCTAGAGAAAAAAAAACATGTAATTATGGTTTCTGTTCTCAGATACCTTACAAATTAGAAACTCTTAAATAATTACAGTGTAGTAAAATATCATAATTCTTTTCTTTGGGTGGTGCTGGGGATGGAATTCAGGACCTTGTGCACACTAGGTAAGTGTTCTACTCCTGAGCCGCATCCCCAGCTCTATAAGAAATAAGAACTATTCAGTGATTTACTCCATAAACCAAGAAGCATAAGATTACAGAAGTTGACAATAAATTTATTAAATCTCTACTAGATGTTCACACTTATCTAAGAAGGAGTTATGAAGAATTCTTTAAAAGAAAAATAGCAAACTTTAAAAGTGGCATTTCTTTTGTTTTAAATATTTTCTTTATGTAACTAAGTACTTTTTACAATAAACATATCAATATTTAAGTTTATTCTTAAACCTTGCATACAAAAATACTGTTTAATAAGAAAATCTGATATTTTCTTGGTTACTTACTGATTTCATTTCTTGGTATGTTTGTATAATTTAGTTCAAATTATATTGATTATCTGGCATGTTTCTTGGAAAATCTACACAATTCTTGACCAAATTTAATTCATATTTTTAAACTAAAAAAAAAAAAAGGTAATACCAACCAGAAAGTTGAGATTTATACATTAAATACTTTTATATGTAAATGATGACGAGATACCATAGAGTCCATAATGGTTTAAAAGCCAAGGTTTACATTAAATGAAATTAAAAGAGAACAACAAAATATGTTCTTCCTAAAGACAGACCTGTATGGGATCGAAAGTGTTTGTTGAGCTCTCCTGAGGAAATAAAACTTTTCCCACAAATACCACATATATATGGTTTTTCACCTAGATGGAAAATAAAAGATAGTGAAGGTAGTGTACTATACTAACATAATACATGTCAAATATAAATAATGTAAAGTAAACTGGTTCTAAAATATAATTTGAAATAAAACCAATGTTGTATTTTAGAGGTATTTTCAGCGATCCAACTTATATGAATTATTGAGAACCATTTTATACTGTTCATATAATCTGATACTTTTTATATACTAAAACTTTATTCCTGCAGTGTTCCTTCTAATAGAAATGTATTGGGCAAGGTTTTTATGTGATTAAAAACACATAAATTCATCAATCCATATTTCAAATCTTGCTACTATTATATTACTAAAGAACAGAGCACTTAAGATTCTCTTTTAAAACATACCCTGCCAAAAAATTAGACTCCAATCAATACAGTTTGCTTCAAGACTGATAATGTGCTGCATTATCTGTTTAAATTACAAATCTCAGAATGTCTGTATAGGAAAAGTCCTATGAAGTTTTAAAATCTGTTCTACATAAACCCATTCCTACCCTCATAACTTCACTCCACACTTTATCCAAAGGAAATAAAATCTCAAGAGGCTATGCAAGTTTTCTGAAGTTATACATATTTTTCTTCTCTAAATTTTTTTTTTTGAGAGAAGGACAGTGCGGGGGGGAGGAATGCAGGGAGAGAGAGAATCAATTTTTATTGAGTTTTTCACTTGGCTTTCGTTGCTTTGACAGTGTGTATGTGGGTGCTGGGGTTTGAATTCTTGTACTTGCGCATACTGGGCAAGCGCCGTAACTGCCAAGCCACCGCTCCAGCCCCTATAAAACATATCTTAATTCAAGTTTATATATTATCAAAATTATCTCACTGATTTTAATGTGTATTACAGGCTAAAAAAACAACAACAACAAAAACTTCATCTATCTGTATTATTCTAGAAAAGTCAGATTTCAAATCTAATATTTATGAGACAATCATAATCATAGCTACAAGAAGTACAAGCAGATATTTAACTATAAAATCTATAATCTACCTTCTGTAAAAGGCCCAATTCCCATTTTTTATTTACAACTTTCCTTACTGGGCAATCTCAGAGTTAAACTCTTACCTGTGTGTTTTCGAGAATGAGTGATAAGAGAACTAGAGACAGCAAATGCCTTCCCACAGGTGTCACACACGTAAGGCTTTTCTCCAGTATGCCTACGGACATGATAGGTCAGCGTGCTGGCCTGGGCAAATCTCTGTCCACATCTATCACAAACATATGGCTTTTCTCCACTATGTTTCCTGTTGGAAAATGAATATAAAGTTGTATTCTGTTAAGTAAAACAATTTGGAGGTCAAATGATGCAGCAATCATTTTGCCTATAATTTTACATGTAGTATATTTATTTCAAATAAAAACCAACAATTGTTTTAATATAAAACACTGCCAAAAATAAATGTTTTAGTTATTATTAAAACAATAGTTCTGAGATCAGTCCAGAGAGTTTTGCTATCACCTTTGTATGGTTGTCAGTGAGTCCCTAATACTGCACCCATCCTCACTCCCAGCTAACATCTTGCTTCCTATACAGTTTGTTTTCTTTCTGGAAAGAAAACAATGACAGTTCATCTCAATCAAAACACTCCATTTGTAGAATACTTGAGATCCTACTCAGTGGTATCATTCCTGCACTTTTAGTCCATTCTACAGCATCCACTCTGGCCACTGGATCACAGCATACAAACGTATCTCTTTCATCTTAAAATAACAACAACAAAAACCCCAGTGACCCTACTCGTTCCTCTTTACCAAACTTTGAGTCTCTAAAACTTCTATTTCATTTCTTTTCTATCCACTTCTTCTCTATCAACCTCTGCTTTTGTTATGAGCATTCCTGACCACCCATTTCATTAAATCCAAGTTAATTCTTCAGTCTTCATCTCCCATCATCAGAATTTTGCAGTTGATCATGCCCTTCAGGAATAATTTTCTTTACCTGGATCCCAGGGCAGCCAGCCTACTTTCCTGGTTTTCCTCTTATATTGGCTCTTCCTTCCTAGTGACTGCCTCTGCTGGTTCTTGTGCATATCCCAGATCTAAGAGATCCTTCCACTGCTTCAGGACCCAGTATTTTGATCTTTTATTTACCTACATTCACTTTCTTGGTGACCTCATCCAGTGTTATAGCTTTAAATACTATTCATAGACTGATAACTGCCAAATTTGTCCCCTAAACTCCAGTCTTAGATAAACAATTGTTATGACAGATGTTGGTGAGATATAGAATGGTCATCTCAAATTTAACACATTCACAACTGTACTCCTAAACTTATGCACTCCTTAAACAGCTCTCTCCATAACCTCCTTCTCAGTTAATGTCAGCTCCATCTTTCAGATCCTCAAACCCAAAGCCTTGAAATCATCTTTGACTCTTCGTTTGGACCCTGTATCTAAGCTATCAAAAAATTCTTAGTTGTCTCTAAAATGTTTCCAGAAACTGATTGCTACTATTTCCTTCATTATTATCACCTTGCCCCAAGTCGTCATCTCTTTCACTTGAGTTTTATGCACAGATTCCTAACTGATCACCCTGCTTCCCCTCTTACAATCTTTTCCTAACACAGCAGCCAAAACGATCCTCTTAAAATGAAAGCTATATCACTTCTCTATCTCAAGAGGAAAAGCTTTACAATGGTTTACCCTTCAAGCACCCTATCACCATTCTGATCTTTCCTGGTTTTTACCCTTCTTATTACCCTCCAACCATCAAGGCTTCTTTAAATGTGCTAACAATATTGTATGGTAGAACCACAATTAGAACTCTACTGTGCTGAATTCTAGTACAGCGGTATATTCATAAACTATAATGATTAACAAACTTAAAGGTCAAACAAGTCTTTTTTTGTGTGTTTTACCTTGCATGAATCTTGAGATTGCTAGAAGTTGCAAATTGTAAATTGCATACATCACATTTATAGGGTTTTTCCTCACCATGATGCATGCGACTATGGAAGACTAGCTGACATTTCTGAGCAAATCCTTTATCACATAATTCACATTTGTATGGCCTCTCACCTAAAGGAGCAATAAATAAGATTTATATTAAGAAGGAAAAATTCTGTTTTAGTTGCTAAAGTCATTTAAGTTTTCAAAAGTGTTCATCAACAGTACTAGTTTTGGTATTCAGAATATGTTAACTGCTAGAAATAAAAGTAAATAGGACTGGGGCTGGAGCGGTGGCTCCGCGGTTACGGTGCTTGCCCAGCATGCACAAGTATGCGAGTTCAAACCCTGGCAACACACAACAAGGTCTCAGAGCAAGGAAAACCACATGAAAAACTAAATAAAAACTGTTTCTCTCTCTCTCTCTGTTCCTCTCTCTTTAAAAAAAAGTAAACAGGATCTTTCCAGACTATTGAAAACACTGGAAGAACTAAAATCATTACTTCTCAATTCATAATAGTGAAAAGTGGTCAATAAGGGAAATATATATTCCATCTAAAAAAGTCCAAATGTAAGTGTACCAATGATGCTCATACTTTGGCATAAGAGAACATGTAAAATAAAAGTAAATGTAGAAACCAAGGAAAGAGCTGGGCGAGATGGTGCGCGCCTATAATCCCAGCAACTCAGGAGGCTGAGGTGGAAGGATTGCAACTTTAAAAGCCAGCTTCAGCAATTTAGGCCCTAAGCAACTTCATGAGACTCTGTCTCAAAATAAAAATATAAAAAGGGCTGGGGATGCGGCTCTGTGGTAAAGTGTCTCCGAAGTGTTCAAACCTCAGTTCCAAAAAAAAAAAAAAACCCACTGGGGAAAGGGTGTATATGTAATTCTAATAAACATGTTTAGAAGTCAATGAAACATAGGAAAAGTCTAGCTGATATGTGAAAATTGGCTTGAGTTGTAATTACATTTTCTCATATCAGCTGTAATCCTGTCTGTTAAATACTTAGCAAGCTGGAACTAAGTTTATGTTTATTTTGAGAGAAAATGGAATAAGGAATTGGCACCTTAGGATTTAAAATGTCAATTACAATAAAACAAATAGCCATCAAATACTTGCTTATAATTGCAAATAAAGTTTCAACAGTCTAATACTGCTAAATACTTTTTAAATTTTTTTTCATTGAAAATGGACAAATACCTTTATTATTTTTAATATGGTGCTAAGGATCAAACTGAGCGCCTCACACATACTATGCAAGTGCTCTACCACTGAGCTATGAGCTCAGCCCTGCTAAATACTTTCATGAATAAAAGAATGTGGCAAATCTTGGTCACAGTCAGTACTCAGCACTGTATGCTAATATGCTACCTATAAAAATATTATTTTAGATCAGGAATATAGCTCAGTGGTAGGCTATATCCTTAGCATGCTCAAGGCCTGGGTTCAATGACCAGCATTCCCCATCCAAATCATTTTAGTGACAGTATAAAAAATATCAGCCAGGTACGGTATCACACCATTACCCAGTGACTGGGGGAGGGAATTAGGCAGGAGGATTGCTAATTTGAGGCCAATCTCAGCAACTTAGCAAAACCCTGCTTCAAAAAATTTTAGGACTGGGGATGTAGCTCATGGGTAAAGCACCCCTGATTACAATTCCCCAGTATCAACAAAGCAAAACCAAACCAAACCAAACCAGTTAAATCTTCCTACAAACCAGTCTTACCTGTATGAGTTCTTACATGTGTTTTCAGCTGGTTACACTGGGTAAATGCCTTTCCACACAAGTGGCAAACATACGGTTTCACTCCTTTATGTATTCTCATGTGCCTTCTCAAACTGCTGGCTTCAGAAAACACTTTCCCACATGTGTTACACATTGGCTTGGCCTTGGAATACCTCTGATCCAGCTCTTCCCCAGAATTCTCCAGCTCATACGGACTCTTGACGCTGGCTATATTAGACATAGAGTGTTCTTTCAGAGCGCAATTTGGCTGTGATTTTCTACGCTTCCGTTTTACTGTAACAGTTTGCACAATATCTTGTGCTGGAAAAGTATTTTCCACAACTGATGTCAACTCGAGTTCTGAATTGTTTCTTTGTGCAACTTGTTCTACTACAGGTGTTGACAATTTATTTGCATCTAGGAATAATTCAACAGAAGCATTCTCTAAAGCGTCACTGGAATATTGCACTGTTTTATTCTGCCCTGTTTTCTGGGAGTTGAAAGTTTTTTTCTTCCTTTTAGTTTGAGATGACTTCTTTGCTAAAGCCCCTTGTTTAGAATTTGCCTGAACTAAGTCTGTAGATACTTCTGACTTCTCCCGATTGTTATAGTCTCGAAGAGTAAGAAGACAAGTTTGTTGATTCAATTCAATGTTTCCAGTAATACTAGATATCTCCGTAGAAGAGGGATTAGCAATAAAAGCAAAATCTTCCATCTTTATTTTACATTTAGTTACCACCTCTTCCACTTTGAGATAGTCAGCAGCCTGATGAATTTCTTTAACATTCCAACTGAAAGGAAACAAAACTAAATGACAATATTCTGATCAAAGAAAAACTATTTTTGAAAGAGAACTGCACATAATTTCAATGTCTTTTAAAGAATGAATGAAACAGAATGTTGAAAAAGATATAACTTAACGAACAACAAATTTACACAATTTAATTCATTCAGAATAAAGTTTAGGCACAAATCTTCAATTTTACAGAACTTGAAAAGATAGAAAATAATGGCTACTAATAGCTGCCGGTGACCACCACAGAAAAATAAAATGTTTTATCTGATTGCTTTAAACAATCATGGAACAGGGACTGGAGCAGTGGCTCAGCAGTTACGGTGCGTGCAGTTATGGTGCTTACCTGGCAAGCACGAGTACGTGAGTTCAAACCCCAGCACCACGTATGCAATGAAGTCTTGAGCAACAAAAGCCACATGAAAAACTAAATAAAATTGATTCTTTCACTGCCCTCTCTTTAAAACAAAACAAAACAACTACAGAACACAAAAACAGTTGTTGGCAACTCCCTGCCTCCTCCCATTCACCATGAAGTCTCTTCAGAGAGCAAACAATAGGCAGAGTCTAATGAAAACTGTCTTCTACTGTTCTGCCCTGCTCCCCTGTGAGGGACTTTTAAGAGAAAAGGACAGTGAGAGTGAGTGAGAGGAGAGAATCAATTTGATTCAGTTTTTCATGTGGCTTTTGTTGCTCTGACATTGTTGTGTGCATGGGGCTGGGGTTTGAACTCTCGTACTCGCACATGCCAGACAAATGCTGTAACGACTGAGCCACAGCTCCAGCTCCCCTGTGAGGGACTTTTAACTGTGCTTCTGAAACTTTACTGTGTATGTGAATTACCCAGGAATCTTGTTAAATAAAGATTCAATTCAGGAAGTCTGTTCTGGAGCCTGAAGTTTTACATTTCTAGTGTATTCCCTGGAGATGTCAATGCTTCAAGTCCATGGATCACAGCAGACAGGGACAATGTTTTAGAATGTGTTAAGCTCTCTTTTGCAACCTTCCCACATTTTTTAGTGATACTCAACCTAAGGTGCTGGTCAGTTTGTCATTTTAGAGTTACACAGAAAGACAGATCACCTTGCTTAGCATTCTAGTCAATTTTTACTGAGCATCTACCATGAGTGGTACTAAGAGGGACATTAAGAAATATCAAATTAGGGGCTGGAGCGGTGGCTCAGCAGTTTTGGCGCTTGCCTAGCAAGCACGAGGACCTGGGTTCAAACCCCAGCATCACGTACACAACTAAGTGTTGGAGCAACAAAGGCCATGTGAAAAACTAAATAAAGTTGTTTCTCTCTGTCTCTCTCACTGTCCCTCTGTCTTTAAAAAAAAAAATATCAAATTGTCCTTGCCCACCAGAAGCTTACAATACAGAGAAAGGTTATTTGAGAAATCACTGGATTTGGCTGGCATTATTAGCAAAATATATTAGAGTGAGTCTGCATTTTTGGAAACTTCAATTTTCTTAGCTGTAAAATTAAAAAGTTGAGTTTGTGTCAATATCAATACTAAAAATATGACACTCTTGGTTGAGGAAGGATATAAACACTCACACACCCTCAAGTAACCTTCCTACTTGCCATGTCTCCCCCAAATTATTTGGTCATCTAAGATGACCACCTCCTCTTTCCACCTTCATTATAAGCCAGAAAAGGTTATTAATTATAGCAGATAATATAATGATAGTAATACTATTATTTTAGTACTAAAATTTGAAATTTAATTACAAGTAAGTAGTAACCTCTAAGGTCTATCCACGTATCCAATAGTATCTATAAGTCTCTACCCATGCTCTCATCATCTTCCAATTAAACCTATTTTACCTCCAGTCCCGCTCATGTTTCCTCTGATTTAATCTAGCTTTAAAAGACTTTCTTTTATTACAATAATTTTTTCTGCTCATTACAGATCAAGTTGATATATAGGCTAATTTGTAATCCTAACTACCAGCTTATAATATTTTATTCTTTCAGAAAATCTGTTTCAAGTTCTTAAACAGATTACAAATAAATTTTTGATATGTAGTCTTTCACTTAGGTAAGAAAATATTTCGTAAGATATCCTTTTCTTATTGGCTATTGGCTATAATTTTAAAATATATAATGAATCTTTGTAATCATGTTAATTTTCTACTTGCAAAAGAATAGCACAAATTATTCTAATATAATTATAGTCACTTTTTATACAAAATGTTTCTTGTTGGGTATACAGCATCATCATATGTAAAACATTTCAGCATTTTTATTGATTTTGTATTCTGTTCTTAAAAGAACAACTAATGAGACACTATTAGAATGAAAATCAAATTTAACACTTATTATACTTAAATAAAACTGATCTTTTGGTCCCAAATTATAATTGTGCTCTATGCTGCATAAAATGAACCACCAAACAGATAATAAGGTCAGGTAACCTTTAAGGCCAATAAAACTAGCATTAAAACACATTAATTATTCAATTCTGAAACAGTGATTCACAAACCATTTCTCTATTTCAAAGTCTACAATTTCAGTGATAGTTGAAAGCCAATCAGCATTTGTTTACTTCAATAACTGATCTTTTGCTTCTGTTTATAAACTTAGTTACAGCATCCAAACTGTTTTCATTTTTTGAACAATCACTGAAGGTCAGTTACATACTGCCAGCTATATACTTTATAGGATTAGTTCACTTAATCCTCTGGGTGTGCCTATGAAATCTTTTATAATCTTCATTGTACATACAAATGAAAAAAATCAGGAGCTAGGATATAGGTCAGTGGCAGAGCAGTTGTCTAACATGCATGAGGCACTGGGTTCAATCCCCAGCACTGAGAAAGAAACAAAAAAAGAAAGAAGAAGAAAATCAGAGTTCTAAAGAAATGAAGTAATTTGTCCAAGATCTCAAAAGTGTTAGAACCAGGATTCCAAGATTTGACCAAGGCAATTTGGCCCTTGAGCCCACTTAATTGTCTGTTATTCTGGTTTGTTTGTTTTTTTTTCCCCACTAGGGATTGAACCCAGGGGCTCTGTACCATTAAACCATATGCCCCACCCCTTTTTTTGGTTTAGTTTGAGTGGGGTTCTCAAACTTGTGATCCTCCTGCCTTAGCCTCCAAATCTGGGATTACAGGCATGCACCCCCCATGCCTGGCTCGGCTTGTTTTCTCAATGACTAAATTACATAGCCTTTCTATTTTGGTATAAATCTCTTACATTCCTGGCTGGGCTCAAACAATTAGCTCCCCAGCTCACCAGGAAATCTATGTACCGAAAAAAAGACTGAACAAAACACCTGGCTCTTCTTCATATCGCTTCTTTTCGTGAAGGCACAAAGAAAGTTGCTCTGCAGTGAGTTCAAATCAATTTAAGATCTTTTCCTGCATAGTTAACCAAAAAAAAAAAGAAACCATTAAATTAACAGTCAACCAAAATTTACTGGTATGTGGTTATTTTCTATTAAGGATTTTGAAATCTTATATCTGAGGTACCTACCACAACCAACTATTTAGCAAATTTAAATAACTCATTATGTGAAATTTACCTATGACTTTTATTCCTTCAACCAATTTAAACAGAACTCACTTAAAAATTACATCAAAATTTAAAAATAATTTCAAAAGAGCATGAAACTTTCCTTTTCAAAAGGATTAAGCAGCATCCTGATTCTAGCTTTTTAAAGAAATATATTTCTAGGTCTACAGCAGTGGCTCAGGGGTTACAGTGCTTGCCTGGCATGTGCAAGGACCTGAATTTGAGCCCCAGCACCACATATAACTAAGTGTCAGAAAAACAAAAACCAGACAAAAAAAAAAAAAAAAGAAATAAAATTGATTCTCTCTCATAAAAAAAGAGGTACATTTCCATAATAAATGGCAATGTAAAAGTAAAGGGTTTTACTTGATGATGGAGAGGGGCTGGAGCGGTGGCTTGGTGGTTACAGTGCTTGCCCAGCATGCGCAAGTACGCAGGTTCAAACACCAGCACCCACGTATACAACTAAGTGTCAGAGCAGCGGAAGCCATGGGAAAAACTCAATAAAAATTGATTCTGTCTCTCTTTCTTTCTCACTGTCCTCCTCTCTTTAAAAAAAAAAAAGATGATGGGGAGGGGCTGGAGCGGTGTGGCTCAGTGGTTTCAGTGCTTGTCTCACATGTGCAGGGATGTGGGTTCGAACCCCAGCATCACAGGTACAACGAAGTGTCCAAGCAAAACAAAGGTCACATGAAAAACTAAATAGAACCGATTCTCTCTCTCCTTTTTGCTGTCCCTCTCTCTTTAAAGAAGATGATGGGGAGAATGGGGTGGGGGGAGACTAACGTTATTAGTTACTGGAAGGAATAAAGTAATGTTTATTGGGGCTTGAAATAATTTCTCATATGATCTTCATAATACCAAGGTAGTTATTTCTACTGTTTAAAGATGGGGGAACTGAAGCCCAGGGAAGTTACTTCTTATTCAATGACACAGTGACTGGCAGGCAAGATCTCATTCCAAAGCCCATAAATCTATGTCAGAAGATTATAAATAGTCAGGGCTGGGAATGTCTCAGTGGCAGAGTGCTTGCCTAGCATGTGTGAGGCTCTGGAACCAATCCCCAGCACCACCATGGGAGGGGAAAAAAAAACAAAAAAGAGCAGTCTAGGCATGTTCACACTTTAATAAGTGGTGGAAGAAAGAAGACAGGCATAATTTGATCGGTTTCTCTTTGCTTTATCATCTCCTCCTCTTCTCCTACAACTAGTAAACATACTGCTATTAATCTTAATTATATGGTTCATTATGTAGAGGAGATACATGCTGCCCATATCATCAGACTCCTCAGAACCTGCTTGTATATGCAGGAACAGCTGTAAATATCTTAGAGAAGCAATCTAGCACCTCTAACCTGATTTAACCATTAGTAGTGTTGGGTTAACATTAAGAGATAACAGAGTTACTGCCACTTATGCTCCAAGAAAGCTGTTTTCCAGAATCAAGATCAAGTATGAGCCCAGAAGTTTTTCCTTCCTTCCTTCCCATCTATATTCACTTCAAACACGTTACGAGGTAGGAGACAGATGGAGGGAGGAAGAACAGAGGACTATAAACATCACAAAGCAAAGGGAAACTGGAATTTGCTTAGAATTCATTGTCTGAACTTTGCATTTACAAAACTGAAATCACAGGCTTTGTTGTAATAGACAAATGTGCTAGACCTCTTATGTGTTTATCAAATACCTGTCAATCCCAAATCAGTGACACTAACTTTATTAAAAGAAAAACATTGTGTGCATAAATATTGGAAGACTGAGTGCAGAGACTGAATAGAAAAAATACAACACACTTTAGCTCTAAAGACTACTGAGTCTTTTATAATTGAAAATAAAATGTGTACTTTACCTGTCAAGATTTAAAGTTCCTGTGTATATAAACTCCAACAGTTTCTGAAATCCATCAGCCTTCACCTGACTTTGATCAAGAAAAACATTGTTTTCAGAAGTGCTTCTGTAGATTGCACCAAAATACTCACTAAAGGAGGCCAGTACATTCCTATGGGCTTTAAACTGGAATTCCCCAATCACTATGGTACAGTCACAAAGAAAACCTGCTTCCCGCTGTTTGTTCAGTCTCTCTAAAAGGTGCTCACAGTGGTGTGAATACTGCATTTTGATATCAGAATGGGATTTTACCCTTGATCTAAAAGACAAAGAAAAAAAAGTAAATCAGTAACAAATATTCATCAAATGTTCACTCAAGCAGTTGGTGGGGGGAAAAGGGACAAAGGACATAATTTAAAGAAACAAGGTCTTTATCTCTTCTGCAAATACCTTAACAAACATACGGTTAAAAACACTGAGGGAATCATGACACTTGGGAGGCAGAGGCAAGAGGTCCCAAGTTCAAGGCCAGCCTGGACGACTTGGTGAGAACCAAAATAAAAAATGAAAGAGGAATGGGGGGTGTCAGCCAGAGGTAAAATGATCCTTAACAGCCAGAGGTAAAATGATCCTGGATTCAATTCCCAGTAACAGAAAGTAAATAAAGAAAAGAAAAAAAAATGCTGAGGGTATAAATGACTGTTTCGCCTTGGACACTACGGCACAATTCATTGCCCATACCAATAAATGACCATGAATGAAAACACTTCCACAAAGTGCAAAAGGGACCGCAAAATTTCAATGTTTTACATCAGTTGAACCCTCTAACTTTCAAACGTAGTAGATGGTACGTTAAGGGGGAAAAAATGACAAACCATCAAGAAAGCGCTCCTTGGGACAGACAGAAGGAAAAACACAGTTTTTGTTTGCTTTTGCCAACCCTCTCAAATCTCCGAAATCTGTTAGCTTTTGCGGTGCAGTTTCTCCAAGCTCAGGGCGCGTGCCCAAGGGGCGGGGAATGCGCTGGGCCAAGGGTTGTTTAAGGTTCTGTCACTCGGCTCGAGGAGGCCACACCCCTCCCGCTCCCTCCCGCCCAGCGGCCTGGGAGAGTGACAACCAAAGCCTCCACTGCCCTGCCCTCCGCCCAGCTCCCACTCCCGAGAATTCCCACAGCACAGGTTGTGGCCAAGGCCACTGCAGGGGCTGCTTCGCACCTTCCACCTTCGCCCCGACCAGCGCTCCAACTCCACGGAGCCTGCCCTCCCACGGCCCAGGGTCCGGAGAGAGAGGGGACAGAGAGCTGGGGTGAAGTGGGCACTCACCGACAGCCACCCAGGGAGAACAGTTTCTTCACTCTCTCTCCGCCATCTTGGGAGGACGTCACCGCGCCACGCTCCGCCTCTCCCTGCTGCCTCCACGGCGGCGTCACGTCCGGCTCCGTAGTCCCGCGGGAACTCGAGAGGCTTTAGGGCCGCGGAGGTCCGACGCCAGCCGAGGCCGCTGGGCTGGCCCGCAGAACCCCGACTCCCCAGCATGCTAGGCGTCTCCGAAATAGCCGGCGCTGGGGATGCGAGCGCTAAGGGCTGGCGCACAGCGCCACGCCTGTCCTCATGCTGGGCTCTCCGCTTGGCCGACGGTCAGCCCGTATCGGACAGCCAGGCCGCTCGCCCGAGGCCAGGCAGCCTGCACCGCCGGCCTCTCCAGGGGCCACGGTGCGCGCTGCATGCTGGGGCTTGTAGTTGCTTTTCTTGGCCCGTCATCCTCCCCTTCCTCCGGGCCCAGCCAGTGGAACCTGCTGCTTTATGTACTCTGGCTCTCGGCTGTGGGGACTGGTAGAGCTGAGGGCTAGCACCCCTTTCCCGTTTACGTACCCGAAAGCTCTTGGGAACCCCTGGGTTTTGTTTGCGCCAGCTCAGTTTCCAGGATGCCCTTACCTGGTGAAAGGAGTCTGATACGCACGAAAGCGAAGCAAGGCTGTAGGACACACGGGGCATGCGCAACGTCGGAGGAAGGTGGGCTTTATACCGGAAAAGGTTTTCCAGCGTTGGACCTCAGCAATTTTCATGCAATTATTTACGTCGAGTTCGTGTACGCAGCGAAGGAAAACGACATCAGTTGTCGCTGCCCTATACAAAACTATCAGAAACAATAAAACGAGCCTTACTGATGTGTTAGGGTGGATCCTTTCCTATTGCCTGCGGACATCAGAAATCTCAAAACTACCTGAAATATTTTTTTTCTTGCAAAAGGTTATGTGTCAGGACCTTAAAGAATTAATCTATGACATTATGTTAAAAATGGAACCTGAACTTCAATTATTCCCCTCTTTCGTGAGATTTTTTCCCTACTAGATTGTTGTTCTACAAATTTCTTGAATCAAGTTTGTGAATAAAACCACAGACGTTATAAGAAAAATAATCTTAGGCTGATGTATTTCTTAAACTCACTTTACCGAGTATACTTTTCTTTCCGATTCCTATTTTTAAAATCCTTTTCGATAATAAAGTTTTATAAACAACATGATACTATGTAGAATAAAGCATGGTTTCCTGGAGTTCAGGGACAAATCTTATCTCCAGGGGGGAAAACTAAGTGACAACACAATGCTCAGGAGGCAAGAAGGATAACATCTTTTACACAGTTTAATCTGTTCTAAGCTGATTATTATTTCCAGCATTGAAGTAGTTGTGAGTCAAACTCAGTGTTTTTAAGTGACGCTTCTTCCACGTGGCAATTCTTCAACTAATGAATAAAATATTAACTAAACTGGCCATATTCTCGGAAGTTGTGCAGTTATTAAAAATCATGCCCTTAGAAAAACCAGGTGTCTCGTCGTCGGTTTGCCGAAAAGAAGCTGTTTCCGCCCGGTTTCGAACCGGGGACCTTTCGCGTGTTAGGCGAACGTGATAACCACTACACTACGGAAACTCCGCTGTGGAGTCCCTTCTAAAAGGCCTTGATATGTATGCAGTAAATTGCCATTCCACACAAAGTAAATAGAAGCGGTTTAGTTTTTAACGCGAAAGAACACAAATATATAATAATAAAGAAACGGGAAAGAAAACCGTAAGTTCAATTTAGGAGTCCTGAAAATATTTCTAAAGTTCGAATTTGCGTTCAGTTTCTTGCAAAGATCCTTAGGTACCGCCGTGAAAACCAGACACGCCGCTAGTTGCCAGTCTTTGCGGTGCACCTCCAGAAAGCGTTTTATTGTACTTCCTTCCCGCGCATTTCGCTGCTCAGAGTCCGGGGCGTGTGTGGGGAGCTTCCTCTCGGAAAGGCAAACCGCGCACGGATACCCCAGCTGCAAAGCCGGGGACGCGGCGCTACCGCTAGCCCCGCCGCTTTCGCTCCGCCAGCTACCAGGCAAACGATTCGGCCTCTGGTGGAAGGAAGTGTTCGTAACTTTTGAATTTCATCTCAGTGCTCCTGAAGACCAACCAGATGTTCTAATTTGTGTACTTCTTTTAAAACTTCCTAAAGGGTGTGTAAAACCAGATACGAAGATAAGCTTTTTGACACGCAATGTACTTTTTTCCTGAATCTGACCTGCACATAATTTCAGGAATCTCACTTATCCTGCCAAGAGGCAGAGACACCTGATGCCTAAAATTCAAGGCTAAAGAATGAAACTGACCTTTCGAAGACCGAGGGATACAACGCGAAGACATTGTTACTTAAAACCCAAAGAAAAAGGAGACCTCTGCTGTGTGTGTGTGTGTGTGTGTGTGTGTGTGTGCGTGCGCGCGCGTGTGCGTGGGAGTACTCGCGCGCATGGGGTGGGGGGGAAGCAAGAGATTGAACCCAGCGGCGCGCTGTCACTGAAGGACGTCCCCAGCCCGCTTTATTTTTTGAGCCAGGACCTTGCTAATTTGCCCCGGCTGGCCTCGAACTTGTGTGGTCCTCCTCCTTCAGGCTCCTGAGTATCTGGGGTTACAACGGGAGCGTCGCCGCAACTGGCTTGCTAATTTGTTTTAATTGCGTACATTTTTAGAAACAGCAGGCAAGAAATACGGGAAGCTTTGACCCGTATACAGAAACGTGTTTAAAACTCAGTTTACAGCCTAGCCATTTTCTGTTTTTGAAAGTTGAGCGTTTCAGACACAAGGCCAGTGCTTCCCATCCTGCGGCGACTTCCCGGGTTTCAAGAGCGTGGTTCCAGAGCCTCCGGCGGACCCTAACGTGCACACCTGTTACCTATAATTCTATAACTTTGGGGAATAATCTGTTTTTGTGGCTTTTCAGCGAGTTGAGCAATGCACCGGCGGAGGGTTAGATTTGTAAACTTTTGAGGAGACGTCAGGTTTTCCCAGTTTTGGAATTCCGGGATTTCAGGGGCGGAGCAGTGGCAGTCGCAGGCGGCACCGAGGGCCTCACCGCGGGAAACCGTCCCGGGCCTGGGGCGCTCCAGGCCCCCAGCCCTTAGCGGCGGAGCGCGGACTTCACCGCGCAGTGGCCGGGCCTCTGTGACGCAGCGTTCCAGGCCGCTGGCCTGGAGGAGCCTGAAGAAGGAGCGGCGGGTGACAGCAGGCGGCGACGGCGGCGGAGGCATGAGCAGCTACCAGCTACCAGTGGTGATCGACAACGGCTCGGGAGTGATCAAGGCGGGCCTGGCTGGGAACCGGGAGCCGGAATTTGTGTACCCGAACATTGTTGGCCGCGCCAAGGGTCCTAACTTGGCGGCCGAGGGCGCGCTGGAGCTGCGCTTGGGCGAACAGGCTCAGGAGAGGAGAAACTCGCTGTCCATCAGGTACTCTCTCCTCCCCGCAGGCAGGGCGGGTCTGGGACCCAGCAGGAGGAGGCCGGCAACCTCCAGAGAAAGGAAGGAGAAGTCTCAGCCCGGCTGGCCTCGTTTCTCGTAGGGTACCAAACATCTAAAAGCTATAATTACTTGTTCTCTGTATCTACAAAAATGTATTCATGGGCTGGAGCGGTGGCTCAGCGGTTTCGGCGCTTGCCTGACAAGCACGAGGACCCAGGTTCAAACCCCAGCACCACATACACAACTAAGTGTTGGAGCAACTAAGGCCATGTGAAAAACTAAATAAAGTTGTTTCTCTCTTTCTCTGTCTCTCTCACTGTCCCTCTTTCTTAAAAAAAAAAATGTATTCAAAGGTATAAACAAACAGCTCATAATATACAAATTCCTTTAAGAATGTTACATACATATGGTGCTCTTTGTCATTTGGGCTTTCTCTTCAAATAATTGCCGATTGAACTATAATTTGGGAATTTTCCAGTTTTTTTAGAATAAGTCTTGTAAAGTACTGTAACAGCCGTCTCTGCTGACAGTTACCTCTTCTGAGAGGCGGTAGCAATTACTGCCTGTAAAGGGATACTGATACTAAATACAGAGGCTAAGGTTTGAACAAAACGGAAACTGGAAAAAATTAAAACCTACCATTTATATTATTGCTTTCCCTACAGCTATCCTGTGGAGCGTGGTCTCATTACTTCCTGGGGGGACATGGAGATCATGTGGAAGCATATCTATGACACTAATCTGAAACTAAAGCCCTGTGATGGCCCAGTTTTGATTACAGAATCAGCACTGAACCCACTGGCTAACCGGCAAAAGACTACTGAAGTGTTTTTTGAGCATCTGGGTGTTCCTGCCTTCTACATGTCCATCCAGGCGGTGCTGGCTCTCTTTGCGGCTGGCTTCACTACTGGCTTGGTGCTGAATTCAGGTGCTGGGATTACCCAATGTGTGCCCATCTTTGAGGGTTACTGTCTGCCTCATGGTGTAAAACAGCTAGATCTGGCAGGCTTTGACCTTACCAACTACCTCATGATGCTAATGAAGGACCGTGGCATCGTGCTGCTCAGTGCTACCGACAGAAAGACTGTCGCACACATTAAGGAGACCTATTGTTATGTGGCAATGAACTATGAAGAGGAAAGAGCCAAGACACAGGAGAGCATAGAGAAAACTTACACACTACCTGATGGGAAGATCGTCAAGCTCCATGACCAGCTCTTTAGTTGTCCAGAGGCCCTATTCTCTCCATGTCTCGTGAACCTTGATGCCCCTGGAATTGATAAGATGTGCTTCAGCAGCATAATGAAATGTGATACAGATCTGAGAAATTCCTTCTTCTCCAATATTATCCTTGCTGGGGGATCAACCTCTTTCCCTGGTTTAGACAAGCGGTTAGTTAAGGATATAGCAAAGGTGGCACCTGCCAACACCCCAGTGCAGGTTACAGCTCCCCCAGAAAGGAAAATATCAGTGTGGATGGGAGGGTCTATTCTTGCATCCCTGTCTGCCTTCCGGGACATGTGGATCACTGCTGCAGAATTTAAAGAAGTTGGACACAATATAGTACACCAAAGATGCTTCTAAAATACAGATAAAATGCTCAGAAGAAGAAAATGTTTTGAGTATTTGTGGCTGAAAACTTTGGATATGTTTCTGGGAGAACAAAATATTTAAATTATTGGGATGTCCATGTCTGTTGCATTTCTATAATGGGGGAGGATAATAATGGTGATAAGGAGGAACAATGGGTGTAAGTGCTATAGGAAATACTTGACCTTGGGGAGCTTTCATTTCCTTTGACAAGAGAGCAGTCTGTGGCACAATGTGCTGTGTATCAGATGAGTGATAGGATTTAAGCTTTGTTGAAGTTTAGGGAAAGAAGATTGCTGTGGTGAGGAAAGTCTTCATAACAGAGATATGCAATAATAGATGGGGTGGCATTAGGATAGGCCCCGGGGGAATGGGAAGATACCCAGATGATAGGGCAAGGGGCTAGAATGAGAACGAACAAAGCGTATTCAGGTCATGTGTAACTGACTGGTTTTGTTAAAATGAAGAGCTCATATGGAGCAGAGTAAGAGCTATGACTAGGAAGGTAAATTAAGGCAAGGACTGAAACGTTTGAAGTATTAAATGACTTTTAGGCAAAGATTTAAAAGCCGGAGACAAGGAAATCGTATTAAAATGAATATGGTGGTAATTTGGAGAATAAATTGGATTGGGAAGGTCCTGGAAATTCAGTTGGCAAGTTCTTAGTTTAGATATAAAGTAGCCATGCCTTTTACTCAAGAAATGAGCAATAGAAATTAAAAATAATAAATGATGAAAAACTGACAAGTACATAATTAGAAAATATGAAGAGGAAAAGAAGGGTCTGAGATGATCTGGGTAGCTGAGAGAACAGGGAGAATATTGACATGTAATTCAAAATATTTATTATATGCCTCATTCAAGGTATTGTGCCAACTGTAATAAGTGCCAAATCTGCAATCAGATCTTGACCTTTAGCTGGTGAAACTGGGCACAGTGGCATGGGCCAATAGTCCTTGCTTCCAAGAGATTTAGGCAGGAGGCAGGAGGAATGCTTGCTTGAGACCAGGAGTTCAGGGACAGCCTGGGCAACATAGTGAAACCTCCTCTCTTTTAATATTTTTTACTTTTATTTATTTAAAGAGAGAGGGACAGTGAGTGAGAGAAACAGAGACTCAGTTTTATTTAGTTTTTCATGTGGCTTTCATTGCTCTGACACTTGGTTGTGTATGTGGTGCTGGGGTTTGAACCCACATCCTCATGCATGCCAGGCAAGAGCTGTAAATGTTCAGCCACTGCTCCAGCCCCAGGACCTCCTGTCTTAAACAGCATCAACACAACAAACTCTGGCAGCCTAGTAGATGAGACAGAACTCTTTCATACATAAATTATAACAATACATAGTACAAAGAGATTTAGTGTCTCATGAGAAGGTTAATAAAATGCTCTAAGAGTCCAATACCAGTTGAGAGCTCAAGGAAGACCTTTAGGTAGATTTAATATAGGAACTAGACTTGAAGGGGACAGCAAGAAATTATACCTAATGAAGTGACTTTCCATCTAAATGAGGAGAGAAATGTGTGGGTTTAGGTCCAAACTCTGCCACCTACCAGGGGCATGACTTAAAACAAGTTGTTTAAAGCTCCCCCCGCCGCAGTACTGGGGATTGAACTCCAGGGTGTTCTACCACTGAGCTACAACATAAGCTCTTTTTTACTTTTTATTTGAGACAGGGTCTCCCTAAATTGCCCAAGCTGGCCTTGAACTTGCAATCTTCCTGCCTCAGCCTCCCAGTTCGCTGGGATTATAGGTGTGCAACACTGGAGTGCATCTATTTAAACATTTTGAAGATAAATTTCCTTATCCATAAAATGGGGTGGCTGATTCCTATCAGTCTCACAGGGTCATCATGAAGTTCAGTGAAATAATGTACTTAAAGCCATTTTCAAAATATAATAATCTTTTTGCTTATAAAATTAGAGAATTTAAAAGTCCAGGTTAGATACTATTCCCTCCATCCTTCATGTTTTCCAGCACATTCTATTACTTGTACTTCTGTTGACAATTTTTTTTTTTTGTACCAGGGATTGAACCCCAGGGTGCTTAACCACTGAACTGCATCCCCAGCCTTTTTTTTTTTTTCATTTTGACACAGGGTATCCCTAAATTGCTTAGAGCCTCACAAAATTTGTGAGACTGCCTTCAAACCTGCATTCTCCTGCCTCAGCCTCCCAAGTGGCTGGGATCACAGGCATGCACAATCGCACACAACTGCTGACCTCTTAATTTATGGAGTTATACTTTTGATTTGCTTGTCTCTCTCCCTCCCTATAAGCTTTTAAAAAGGGTTGTGGGTTTTTCCTTTTCATCTCCATCCCCTTGACGCCTGCTACAGAACATTCCCAGTAGGTACATAGATATACAAAATTGACCACAATATTGCTGAACTATAAAAATGGTGGCTACGAGGAGTAGGAAATAACTCCATTTGACTTGAGTCGAACATTTGTGAAGAGGTGCATTTCAGTACTTGCCACATGTCTCCCATTGTAGTGATTGTCTATATGGGGTAAAGTGTAGAAAAGGATTATTTGAGGGCACTTTGAACAGTTGATGGTCACACTCACTAAATTCAATGCTTCATTAAGCATTGAAGAGAGAACAATTCCAACCCTTCACTTTATAATTCTTAAGCACTTTTTAAAAAAGGACTGGGCATGGTGGTACACAACTGTAATCCCAGCAGTTCCAGAGGCTGAGGAGTAGGATTGCAAGTTCAAAGTCAGCCTCAGCAATTTGGTGAGGCTCTAAGCATTTTAGCGAGACCTTGTATCAAAATAAAATATAAAAAGGGCTGGGGATGTGGCTCAGTGCTTAAGCACTTCTGGGTTCAATTCCTGGTTCCAAAAAAGAAAAAAATAGGAATAATCATACATTATCTAATTTAAACAACATCCCAGAGACATAAACTCAAGTCTTATTCCTATTTTACAAATAAATTGATATTTAAAGAGGTTAAGAGATTAAAGTAATCCCAAAGTAGCTTGCTTGGCTGTCAGGAACACAATCCTTAATCTTGGTCTCTTACACAATTATCTGAGCAACCAGCCTGGAATATTTTATAGACTCAAGTTTCTTTCATGAAGCTTCATTTATAGGTGAAATCTAGGGAAAGGGAATGACATGTGAAATTTCAGTTTAGTTATATTTTTCCTGTTCTTACAATCATTACAAACCAAACTATCGTTTAACTCTCAGATGCAGGACCAATAATAAAAACTCTCCTAAATTTACCCAACTGAACACAGAATTTAAGATTAGCTGCCCAGTTATACAAAAAAACATACTGGCCTTCATAAACATCTGCTGCTATTTAAATGGTGGACTAATCCTGTTTATCGCAACACAGTATTACTTTAAAGCACTGTCAAGGACTGAAAGCCTTTCCTAGAAGGAAAGAAGAGGCAGGGGGGAGGTGTTATTTTGTAGGGGTTTTGTGTGGGGTGGTTACTGGGGATGGAACCAGGATCTAGTGCAAGCACTTTACCACTGAGCCACATCCCCAACTCAGAGTGTCTGGTTTTTTGTTTTTGTTTTTGAAGAGTGAAGTACGGATGGGTTGTCTAAGAAAGAGGCGAGTGGAAGATATAGGAACAGTAACACAGGTTTATTGGAAGAAACCTGCAGAGGGCTTACCCAGTAGAGTCAGGGACCCAACTTCCCCTTACATACTAGGGTAGATATAGGGGACTAAGGGAAAAGATTAGGTCGTTGCTATGGTGTTGTCAGGGAAGGGTCCTTTCTTGCAAAGGAGTGTTTAGGGTTTCTTTGCTTAATGGTGGAATATTGTAGGTGGGTCTGGGATTCAGGGATTAGGTGGGTCTCATTCTAAGGTGGAGGATAAGATTCAAAATGGTGTTGCCTAGGTCAAGTTCTACCTAACAGGTTGGGGATGTAGCTTAGTAGTAGAGTGCTTACCTAGTATGCACCAAGCCCAGGGTTCCATCCCCAGTACCACCAGCAAAAATAAAAAGTCAATTACACTTAATAAAACCCATCCTCTGCACAAGAAGCTAAAAAAGGCTTTCCAGGTAGAAGGGAGCAGGGCAGGAATTTGGATGCTGACATGTGAAAATGTTTTCCATAAAATGTAATCCGGACGAGGAATCACTGCGGTGTCCTTGCCCCTAAATCTTATTTTATGAACTCCATCGTTTTTTTTTTTTTTTAAGAGAGAGATCAACTTTAGTTTTTCATCTGGCTTTTGTTTCTAGTTGCGTATGTAGTGCTGGGGCTCGAACCCAGGTCCTCCTGCATGCCAGGCAAGTGTGTCAACAGCTGAGCTACTGCTCTAGCCCCAAAGCCACCATTTTTTAAGGTAGTGGAGAAACTGCATTTGTTTTATTAGGGATTTTTAAAAAGGCACTCTGCCTATCGGCTCCAGGGGAAAGAAAGCAAGCTGGTTCTTTTCTTCCTGGATACATTTCACAAGCCGTAGAGACAGGCACGGCCGTCTTTTCCCTTAACAGTGGCTGCCACACTAGCCTCAAACTCAGGGGTGGGACAGGGTGTGTGAAAGGGTTAAAGAAAAAAGCCTAGAGCAGTGTCCGGGCCTCCCCCACCCTCTCCACAGGGCAACCAGAAGTTTCTTCAAGACATTTAAAACAAGAAGACGGCGCCTTGGAGCACCACAATTAATTTCATCTTTAAAGTACGGGAAAACACCCAACAACCGGGTTAGGGGTCGCATGCCCTCATTGCCGGAAATGGAATCTGGAAAACAGAAAAAAAGGTATGTGTGTGCGCGTGCGCGCGCGCCCGAGATGAGAGCAACTCTCGCGAGAGCCGTGGCAAGCACTTGGCCAATCCACGCAGGCGGTGTTCTCTTCCTTTATAAGCAGCTGCGCCGCGTTTCTCGGCGGGTTGCGGAGGGTGGGTCTGGGAGGGGTGGCGGTCACCCTTTATCTAACCCTAATTCAGATGGGCGGAGGCGCCGTGCTTTTGGTCCCCGCGCGCTGTTTTTCTCGCTGACTTTCAGCGGGCGGAAAAGCCTTGGCCTACCGCCGTCCACCGTCTAGTCTGGGGCAAACAAAAAATGTCAGCCGCTGACCCGTCGCCCCTCCCGGGCACCTGTGGTGGCTTGCCCGCCCTGTTCCCGCGCCCCGCCTAGAGGCCGCGGTCGGCCCGGGGCTTCTCCGGAGGTACCCACTGCCGCCGCGAAGAGTTCGGCTCTGTCAGCCGCGGGTGCCTCGGGCTTCAAGGGCGAGGCTCTGGCCGTCTGGCCGCAGGAAGAGGAACGGAGCTGGTCCCCGCGTGCGATGCGCTTCTCTGAGCTGTGGGAAGTGGATCCGGGACTCGGTTCATACATGCAGCCCCCTCGAATGGGGACGCCTCTTGTTCTCGTTCATCAGCCCTCGCTATCAGTGGTGGTGGGCGTAGGGACGCCCCCAAAAGCTAGCAGATTGGGCCGGGGTGCTAGCAAATTGTCCAGGAAACGTGGAGCAAACTCCAGAGTCGGCTCATTAATGAGCTAAGGTTAGTTAGTTTGTCCTCCCCCACACCACCATTTTATGTTTGCCCTTTATTCTTGCATTGTAATTTAGTTCCTGCTATGCAGAGTGTGTAGGGGTTTTGCCCCTCCCAAGATAGACCTAGACAAGACTCTTTAGTCAGGCATGGAAGAGCAGTGAGGGGGTGGGGGGAGAAAGAGCATCAAGTTTTTAGCTAAAAGTTGTGATACTTTTTTAAGTGAAAACTTTGTTCCCTACTTTTCATCTTTAGCGCTGCCTTTGGATGCAAAATGTTACAAAAGGCAAACAAAATTAGAGAGGAACTGCGTCTGATTTCCTTCCAGGGAAGGAAATGAATTGATGGCCCCTTAGGTTAAAGGAACAACAAACGGCCATTTCTGCCCACACCTCCTGAAAATGTAACTCCAGGTTTACATGTGATAATTCCAATTCTTTGCCTTTACTTCCTTAGAACTTATCTGGAGCCCTGCTTATGAAGGCAAATCAGGGTTTTTTCTCAAGAGTTCTAATCCTGATGATTGCAAGGGTTAATTAACAGCTATGGCAAGTTTGACACCAGGTTGGGTTAAAACTGAGGGAGAAATTGTCTCAAAACTTTTTAGAGGGCTAGGGATGTAGTTCAGTGGTAGAGAGTGGGTTCAATCCTCAGTACCATAAAAAAAAAAAAAAGGTTCATGTCAGTAAATTCATGAAGTATATGCCTATAGAATCTCAGCCTGTTACCGAACATAGGTTCCTCAGAGTTTAACAAATATATTAGCATCATCATAGTTAAGAAATGTGGAAAAGTGAATTGCTTTTAGGTAATTTTTCCCCCCTGGTACCGTGGATTAAACCCATGGGTTCTTCACAACTGAGCTATATTCTCAGTCATTTTCATTTATTGAGACAGGGTCCTGCCAAGTTGATGAGGCCTGCCTGGAACTAGTAAATTTCCATGCCTCAGGCTCCAAAGCCACTGGAATTATAGGCGTGTATGCTGGGTTGGGTAGGTAATGTTCTCTAAAAAGGAATAGGATTTTATTTTCCTGCTCTGTGTGGTTGTGTAGAAAAGAACACAAAGTAAGTACACAAAATGAAGTTATAGCATTGCTTTTTTTTTATTTTTTTGCCAATAATCTCATCTCCCTAGAATCCTGAGGAAGTAACTCTGCTTTATTAAGCCTTCCTGTTGTCAGAAGGTGAACTCTTAAAACCCTTTTAAAAAATGTTTTTGTTTGATATAGTCTTACGTATTGGAGGGGATAGTTACATGTTCATGCATACATGGATATTGACAAAGTAAGTTAAGGCCAATCCTAGTCCAGAATCTCCCCCCTCTTCATTCCTCCAGCTCTTGTCTCCTCTCTAATACCCCCGTGTTGTAGATAGAAATGAACATATACATTTATATTAATTTTTGAAATTTCTGAGTTTCTCTCCCTGCCTGTGTATAGTTTGGCTTCTCATGGGAATCGAAAGTTCCCAGCTGTATTGATAAGCCCCCTTTTCCTTTCCTCCCATGTCTGCCTTTCTCTCTTCTCCCCCTACCTTCATACTTAAAACCCTTTTTGAAAAGGGTTTTCCTTTAACTATACAGATAGATGTCTTTTGTTCATGCTCCATCTAGTGGTACTTTTGCTTCTCCACATTTACAAAATTTGTGGTAGTGTAAGGCCTTGAGGAAAGGATGCCCATGGACTGGAAATGCTTTTCTCTCACTTTTTAAAAGGGTGATTTAATGAATTTAATTTTGAAATAAATCTGTATTTTTTGTCTAGTTCTTATAGTTGAAATTCTGATGATCAATGTCTATTATAAAAAATAGAAAATTTTTATTTATACCAAAAGATTGACCCTTGTCTCTCTTATCAATCCAATAGTGAGGACAAGGATTTGAGAAAAAAGAAAAAGTTGTATTGATTTGCCAGCAGAGTTTGAGAAATGGGATTTCTGTCCCAGAGACTGTCATTCTCCTTGCCAGGGGGAACACAGGGCTTTTAAAAGAGGAATGCAGGGATGGGTTCTAAATAGTATCAGTAAATATAACTAATCAGTGTCCAGCAGATATCCCTGAGAGAGCCATTGCTCCATTTCTCAGGTTTGGAGTTTATTCTTAGGGGTGATGGTATTCTGGGCAGAAGGACATGTTAGCTTAGCCTGGGGGCTTCTCAGGGGATGTTAGTCTTGTTTCCTCTGCTGTTAGGGTGTAAAAGGGAAAAAGAAGGGAAAAAATATCAATTTTAAAATAAGCTATTTGGGGCTGGAGCAGTGGTTCATTGGTTGGAGTGCTTGCTTGGCATGCGCAAGGACCCTCGTTCAAACCCCAGCACCCATGCACAAGTAGGTGTCAGAGAAACAAATTCCAGATGGAAAAATAAATAAAATTGATTCGTGATTTCCCCTTCTCTATCTCTCCTCTCCCTTTCTCTCTTTTTTTTTTTTTCAAAGAGAGAGGGACAGTGAGAGACAGAGAAAGAGAGAAACAACTTTAGTTTTTCACATGGCCTTAGTTGCTCCAACACTTAGTTGTGTGTGTAACACTTAGTTGTGTACGTGGTGCTGGGGTTTGAACCTGGGTCCTTGTGCTAGCCGGGCAAGCGCCGAAACCGCTGAGCCACCGCTCCAGTCCCTCTCCCTTTCTCTTTAAAAAATAAATAAAATAAGCCACCTGCAGTTGAGCAGCTGGTTTATGCTCAAAGCATGAAGTGGACCCCCACCCCATTACAGTATTATAAACATTTAATAATTTTTTTCTTCTTAGCAAAATGATTCTCTTCCATAATTTTTGAATAAGGATATAGCTATTAAGTTCATCTAGTGAGATAATTTGTATGAAAACCTTTTGTAAATAATTATTTACAATAATTGCAAATATAAGTGGCTATAGAAGATGAAGAAAACGATGCTTAACTTATTTTTTATTTTTTTTATTTTTGCAGAGTTGGAACCAGCAACTAGGCCTTTAAAGTTCCAGACCAGTGTTTATTCATTTTGGGGGGGAAGGGTGTGGATACTAGGGGTTGAACCCAGGAGTACTTTACCACTGAGCTTCATCCAGCCCTTTATTTTTATTTTCTATTTTGAGCTGTTCTCTCTCAGTTGCTGAGACTGGTCTTCAACTTGCGATTCTCTTGCCTCAGGCTCCCAAATTGAGTTGCTGGGATTACAGGCATGTGTAACCAGGCCCAGCAGACCAGTGTTTTGTTCATTTGTTGCATCCAAGGCTGTATTGCTTAGCTTGGGAAAGATGGCTTGCATTAACTCCACCATCACTTTCTGGTTTAAAATAAAATAACATCCTTCATGGTTACTTGTCTATGTCCTTGGTTTCTATCTTGTGTCCACCTCCCTCCATGATTGATTTGATTTTTCCGGGGATTGAACCCAGGATTAACCGCTGAGCCACATCCCCAGACCTTCTTATTTTTTATTTTGGGACATGGTCTTGCCAAGTAGCTTAGGGCCTCACTAAATTGCTGAGCCTGGCCTTGAACTTGATCCTCATGCCTCAGCCTCCCAAGCTACTGGGAGTACAAGTATGCACCACCACGCTGGGCCCAAGCTTTCTTTGCACCACCACGCCCTGCCCAAGCTTTCTTTTGATAGGTAACAAACATATGTGATCGTGGGCATATGAGAGGATAGTTCTATAAGCTGGGCCTACTGTGCTGACCACCACATGCTTTCTTTAAAAAGCAATTTATGCTGGGTTTCGTGGCATACACCTGTAATCCCAACACTCAGGAGGCTGAGGCAGGAGGATCACAAGTTCAAGGCCAGTTTCAGCATTTTAGTGAGACCCTGTTTCAAATCATAAAAAGGACTGGGGATGTAGCTATATGGTAAAGTGCTGCTGGGTTCAAATCCCAGTACTATGAAAAGAAAAAAAAGGAAATTTACCTGTAGTCCTACCTGGCATACGTCAATAGAATAGTTTACATTCCTCAGCAAACAACCTGTTTTCTGCAGGGGAAATGCAGGCCCAAAGAAAGGCTCCTCTCTGCTGATTAGAAGAACATAAGTTACCCTGAAAGTGAGGACTTTTGTGGCCTTTACACAGATCAATATTCCAGAATTCAGGGATATGTGATAATTAGAACTAATTGGCATGGACCAAAGTGACTAGAGTTGCTTTGGATCTTTACCATATACAGTTGGGACTTGGAAGTCTGATGCAATCTTGCGGTCAGTCAAAATTCAAGAGGTAGACCTGGATGGGACTTTCTAAAAAGTTCCCTGGGACCCCCTGCCCCACCCCACCACAACAGAACTAGAGGGCAAGAGCTTTATGTGCTGTCTCCTTTCTGGGAGGACCTACTATCTTCCTTGGGTGTCCCCCTTTTTCCTTTTCCTATCCCTTCTAATAAACTCATGCTTGCTACTCTGAGTGATATGTCAGAAAGATTTCCAGTGTGATCACAAGAACTAGTAACTAAGGACCTCTGCAGCTGCCTTGCCTCCATGATGGGCCCTTGCTCTGTAATACTGCAATGTGCTTTCGTGCTTTTTGTGTGTGAAAGTTGAGTGTGTGCTTCACTGTTCTACAAGTTCAGGTGATTCTCATCTTTTGCAGTAGTTGTTTTCTATAAATTTTCCATAAACACCAAATTGGTGAGTATTGAGCCTTTGCTCCTAGAAGAAATACAGGATTAGGTTCCTGGGAGCCTCTGTCACAACATTTTGTCAACTGCTCAATACATAATCTTATGGGTGTCTCTGTTTTAAAACACCTATTTAATATATATTATTAATTAACATTGAATAGCAACAATATAATTTATGCTGGAAGAACATAATTTTTTTTCCTGTAAAGCACATCACAACCTTGTGCTTAGGCACACTGGACAACACTTAAACTTTAAGAGTCACTTTAAACAAACATCACCAACAAAAGCTCAGAAATATGAAAAAATACCACTAAATGGACCACAAAAATGTTGAGCGCACTATGTTTGACTTTAGGGACCTGTATGTTGGACCAATCAAAAATTTTCACTATTCTGCACATATCCATAGATGTTATGATTTAGAAAAATTAGATGTCCCCCAAAAGCTCATGTTTGAGACAGCGCAAGAAATTTAGAGGTGAAATGATTGGATTATAGGAGCTTTAACCTAATCAGTGCATTAATCCCCTGATAAGGAACAATTGTGTGGTGAATAGGAGGAGGTGGGTCATTGGGGTGTGTGGTTGGCGTATATATTTTGTCCTTAGTGAGAAGAGGTGCTTCTCTCTGCTTCTTTGTTCCATGTTCCGAGCTGCTTTTGTCCACCATACTTTTCTGCCATGATGTTCTGCCTCATCTAGGACCCAGAATAATGGAGATGGCTGTCTGTGGACTGAGACCTCTGAAACTATGAGCCACAAAATAAACTTTTCCTCCTCTAAAATTGTTCTTGTCAGGGCTTTTGTTTTATGCCTTTTATGTTCAGCCTTTTATATTCAAACAGTGATTACTCAAAGTATAGTGAAAGGGTATATGAAGTTTGTCAATAACAATATTTGTCCCCTTTATTTTCAGTTACTTATGTTGAATATCAATAAAAGAGAATCCGAAAGTATTAAGCCCATGAAGGAGCTTTGGCTTTAAAAATATTGAAAAATGTGGATTTTGTTTTGTCCTTCCTTCAGAACGAGAGTCCTCATTCCTGAGGTTCAGGGTTGGCTATGGTTTCTTATTCCAAAGATGACATTAGTTTCAATTTAACTTGTTCCAATTTTGAAATAAAAAATTCCATATTAGTTTCATCCAAGACTTAAGAGACAAATCTTTGGCTCAGGCCCAAGTGTGAGTACATGTGCACCCACATTCACACATGGTGTAGAGAAGTGATTTTTGTTGCAGAGAGATGTGCCTGTAGAGCTGAAGTCATCAGTTCCTGCAATTCTGCAGGAAGAATTTCAAGTGAGTCACATAAGAGTAAGAAGCAGGAATTTATTAGAAGAGTGAGAAATGAGGGTAGTTAGTACACAGTATAGGCACTGCACAGACTGCTGTCAGAGAAAATGTTGGCTTTTGCAGTTTCTGGGGCTTTTAAGGGTTTGAGGGTCTTTTGTTTTTGCCTTAGTTTCACTTTTACCCCTTCTATAAAAGCCTTCAGTAAATTTCCTTTGTGAGGGTCAGGATGATGTGGTCGCCAGGGGAGGGTGTGACATAACCTTGAAACAAGAGTTCCCTTAAGAGCTTATAGTTAACTAAGGCTAGGGGAGGTTTGGCATACCACATCCCGTTTTCCAGATGTTTCTCCGTTTTGATAAGGTTCCTTATGATTCCCGTCCTGTGACCTATGGACTGTCTTTGATGTATATATCCAATGTCCTCCCTGTGAGTTACCACCCTTCATTGTCCTTTCTCCACCCCACTCACTAGTGGCTGCCCAACTGCCTAACAATTTTAAACTCAAATAAGAATGAAATGACAAAAGGTAATTGTCACGTCTTCCCTGTTCGTTCTTTTTTTTTTTTTTCTTTTTCCCTTTTTGGTCTCAGGGATTGAACCCAGCAGCACTTAACCACTGAGCCACATCCCCAGCCCTTTTTATTTTTATTTTGAGACAGAGTCTGCATTGCTTAAGGCCTAAGTTGCTGAGGCTGGCTTTGAACTTGCAATCCTCCTGCCTCAGTACCCCAAGCTGCTGGGATTATAGGTGTACTCCACTGTGCCTAGCCCCTCCCTGTTCATTCCTTTAAGGTAATACTGTGTGATGAAAGTCAAAACAACAACAACAAAACCCCAAGACAGTTCAGTGTTTGCAAATTTCAATGCCTACAGTGGACATGTATGAACAAAGGACTGAATCACAAGCAAGAAAACAGTGACTATAGAGATGAGTGTACTTTGTAGAAAGGACAGCTGCCTTGTGGGAAGGGTGACCTAAAATTGCCTATACAGAAGGTGAAACTGTAGTTTCATTTTCTTAGTGGGGGGATCAAACCTAGTTCCTTGCACATGCCAGGCAAGTGCTCTATGACCAAGCTACATGCATAGTCTCAACATTAGATTCTTGGTGATTTTACTTTACTTTTTTTTTCTTTTTTAAAGAGAGAGAGAAAGAGAGGGAGAAAGAGACAGAAAGAGAGATACAATTTTATTTATTTTCATCTGGCTTTTGTTTTTCCAACAGTTGTGTCTGTGGTGCTGAGGTTTGAGCCCAGGTCCTCGAACACATGCCAAGCAAGTGCTCTACCACTCTGAGCCACTACTCCAACCCCAGATTTTTGCTGATTTTAAAATGATAAATGTAAACTTTAAAATGCTGAATTTAAAGTTCTGATAGCTGATTTGAAATAAAATTTAGAAACTGTATGAGTGGGGCTGGAGTGATGGCTCAGCGGTTAGGGCACTTGCCTGGCATATGCGAGTACACAAGTTCAAACCCCAGCACCACATACACAAAGAAGTGTTGGAGCAACAAGGGCCACATGAAAAACTAAGTAAAATTGATTCTGCCTTTTCTCTCCCTCTCTCTCTCACTGTCCCTCTCTCTTTAAAAAAAAATAGATAAATACTGTATGAGCACATAAGAAAGAATTTGGCCAGCTTTGTTCTTTAATTTTGGGAAATAGCCTCTAAACTCTTGGAGTTTCTGGTGTGTTAGAAGTGTTTCTCTTATTCACAGTCCCTTGCACTGTACCTAATAGTTTATGCTAATGAGAAGGCTCAGACAGGGACAGCTCAGATGGTGACTAGAGGGTTGGAGCTTTGCCCACCCACTTCACACCCCACATCAGGCCAACCTTCCTGAAGGGGAGAGAGTTAGGAGTAAGTCACAGGACAGGACCAATGATTCAACCAGTTATGCCCATAGTGAATCACTAATAAAATTTCTGGATACACTGAAGCTTGGATGAACTTCCCTGGTGGTTAATATCTGTGCATTGCCACATATCAATGTTCTGGGAGGATGTGAGGACAGGGACAACAGAAGCTTTGCCCTTTTGATTTTTTCAGACCTCATGCTATGTGTGTCTCTCCTTGGCTGGTTCCAGTTTGAATCTTTTTGCTACATTAAAACTGTAACTATATATATATATATATATATATATAAACTTTCCTGAATTCTATAAGTCATTCTAATGAATTATCAAAACTTTGGAGCTTAGTGGGAACTCCTGAATTTGTAGCTAGCTGTGTCAAAGGTGAAAGCAGCCGGAAGACCCACTAACTTGTATATGAAATGAAAGCAGTTTGGTGGAAGATTTTGCCTTAACCTGTGAAGCCTGGTCCAGCTCAGGATTGTTGGTATCCAAAGTCATTGCCATGGGGCAATCAAAAAACTTTTGTGGAGAAAATCCAGTTCATTACACGTTACTAATCAATGATCTTGGCCTTGCAAATTCATTGATACCAGAAGTCAGGAATGTTTTCACTAGAAGTTTTGGGTTGGGCCACCCTATCAGTTCAAGGTCTACCCAACATAAATATATTTGAGAAAAATATACATGGTTGGTTTCTTTTTTATTTTTGAAGTACTGGAGATGGAATCTAAGACTTGCAAATTGCTAGGCAAATGTTCTACCACTGAGCCAAAACCCCAGCCCTTTTAAATTCTATTTATTTTTAATTTTTAATTTTTGATACTGGGGTTTGTACCCAGGAATGCTATACCACTGAGCTATATCCTCAGTCCCCTTTTTAAAAATTTTGAGACAGGGCCTCACCAAATTGCCAAGACTAGCCTTACACTTGTGATCCTCCTGCCTCAATCTCCCAAGTCTCTGGAATTACACGTGTGTGCCAGTATGCCCAGTAATTGGTATTTTTCTTGGGCCTCTGGGATGTCATTAAAGAGAAGTTACACATCTAAACTTTAATAATATTCAGAAAATGGAAGAACTATTCCTCTTTCCCATACGGTACCCAGGGCATTTATTCCAGTGGTTTCACCTGGAAGATGGACTTGTCCTTCACAATCCATTTCTTCAGATCCTGCTGTGGCTGTGAAGATATTACCACTATCATTTGATGGAAATGAGGCCATACCTGTCCTTTACTCGAATTAATAGCTCCCCGCTCCTAGAAAGGTATGGAAGTGTATAGTATCTTCATTTGTGTTGCCTCAAATTTTTATTTTTCCCCCCATAGGATTAAAAAGAAAACAGAAAGAACTGGGAATAACAGTTTCATTAAGGCCCAGGACTCACCTGTTCTAACTTAGCCAAGGGACTATAGCACAAGTTGCCCAACTTTAGATTCTACATGTACCAAATGGATACACCTTGAAGAGTGACTTGGGGAGTACATAAGTAATGTATGGAAAAGCAATTGGCATTATTAAGGAGAGCAGAGGTCTGTCTTATTCTTGTACTTTATAGGTAATGATTATATAGCATTCTGATGGGTGTGCTGTGGCTACCTCAGCAGGAAGTAGTTTTTATTTGTGTTGGGTATACAAGTAAAGGATATGTGGAGAAGGGTGGAAATGATAATGGTTAGTGAGTTTTTATGTGTAACGGTGACTACAAACTTGATGCACACCTGCAACAAGAATGTAGCTCTAGATGATATTTTGTCGTGAGGACTATAGGCTATTACTTTCATGACGTGTGTGTGTGTGTGTGTGTGTGTGTGTGTATCATGGCTTTCTATATTAGAACTGTTATAAAGCAAAATTATAGTTATTAAAAACAACTTACAGAAGAAATGCAGCAATGAAAAAGTAAAAATACTTAATTTTTTTATGATCAATTTTTGGATGAGGGTGGTGTAGCTAAAATGAGAAACACTATTTACACATATCCTTTGCAGAAGATAATTGTATTCACCTGACAATATTTTCTAAAAATGCAAGTATCTTGCTGAACTGAACCAAGTGACTTATTTTCAACCTTGGAAGAAAAACTCAATTAAAGCTGCAATTGAACTGTAATGGCACCAAGGAGTTCAACTTGACCTCATATGCCAGATGATAATCATCTCTCAAGTGTACAAACAAGGAAGCATAGTTATCAAAGAATGAGAAATACATTTGTTCAAAGACCATTTACTGCTTTAACGAGAGGTGAAAGCTTGCCAGAAAGTATAAACACCTAACCCAGTGCTATTCATGGGCTTAACATATTCAAAGACTTGGGGGGCAATTTAAAACTATCTTTGATGTTGTGGGTATTCATCACCACATCTAATAATCCTTACTTTCAAGAGCCCCTCTCCAAGGAGGGCAAAGCAATTTATCTGACTTATTTTCATGACATCCTTCTGAGATAAGGCAACTACCATTATCTCCCTTTTGCAAATGGAGAAACTGAAACACTGGGAGGTAAAATCACTGGAGGAAGGTCAGCAGCAGTCCCAAGAATTTAAACACACACTTTAAAGCTTTTAACTCCTCATTGAGTTGGACTGCAGAAAACCAAACAAACAAGAAACAATTAAAAATAAGGATCTAATACTTTTTCATTCTCTTTTTAAGTTAAAGAATAATTAACAGTCAATTTTTTTTCTTGTCTGCTTTGGTGAGGAAAACTGTTTAAAAGGCTTTTTTAATAACTAGAGTCTTTTCCTCTGTCTCTCTCTTTTTTTTTTTTTTTTTTTTTTTTGTGCTGGGGATCAAACCCAAGGCCTCATACATGCAAGGCAAGCACTCTTCCACTGAGCTACACCCCAACCCCAATAATTAGAAACCTAGTACACACTGGAATGAATGAAATCTTTGTAAAGTTGTGATATTCATTTAACAAACATTATTGAATGCCTACTCTGCAACATGTTGTCTTGCTCAGGGTGTTGCGATTTCAAAGGGAAAATATGTTCCCTATTCTTAAATATCTTCTTGATATTATATAAAGATTATATAAACTGTTTACATAACCTGGCACCATTACAGGTTATTTAACTCTAAATTCTTCATTTAAATCCTCAAATCTTACTTTCTTACTCCCTTTTCTCATGTCTGTAAATGCCCTTGCCATTCACCCAGTCTGAGCACCAGACTTGATGTTTTACTCTCTCTTTTTTTCTCTCCTCTAGTATATTTTGAAAACTTATGCTGAAGCCTTCTACTCTATTTTATCTTCATTGCCATTAACCTAATCTGGCTCACTATCTTTTCTGTGAAGACCTAACTAGACTCCTTACCTCTTATCTTGTCTCCAATCTGCCACCAATTCATTCTTCACAATGCAGCCAGAGTGATCTTATTGAAAGGCAAGAGAAGCCTTGTTTCTTCCCTATACAATCCTTAGTGATGGTTTCACTTGGAATAAAATTTAGAATTCTGTTCAAGCTTTTGTGTAGTCTCTACTTACCTCTCCAACCTCATTCTAACCCCTTCCCATCTTGCATGAGTGCAGTCACACCAACCTCCTTCTTTTAGGTCCCACAACTTTCCAAGCTCTTTCTCATCTTTGATTGTCTGCTTAAATTGGACTTGTGATTCCTGGCAACTTTTCATCATCAATTCACGCTTAGGAGCTTCTCTGCCCCCCTTTTTAAGCCAATTCCCCTTTTCTTATGCCATTCTTTTTTTCCATATTTTTGGTGCATTATAGTTGTACATATTGATGGGATTTGTTGTTACACATGCAAACATGCACACACTATAAAAGTATAATTTGGCCGATCTCACTCTCTTATGACATTCTACAGGTTGCCAACATAACATGTTTTCCTAATTTGGAATTTGTTGGTCAGTATTTGTGCACTTCAGGGGGCTGCTTAGGAGGGACCAATTCATCAAGCTCATTGATTGATCCCTGGCACCCAGTACATAATAGGCACTGGGTTAGTCAGCTTTCTGTTACTGAAACAAATACTGGAGATAATCAATTAATAATGAGAAAAGGGTTATTTTGGATCACATTTTTGAAGATTTTAGTCCATGATCAACTGGCCCTGTTGCTTTGGCCTGGAGTAAGCCAGCACATCGTGATGGCAGCACATGAGAAAACCATTCACCTAATGCATGCAAAACAAAAAAGAAAGAGGAAGAGGCCAGGGTCCCACTGTCCCCTTGGAGGGCATGCCCCCAGTGACCTGAAGACCTCCTATGAGGGCCCTACCTTTTAAAGTGTCCATCACTTTCCAATAGCACCAAGTTGTGAACCAGGCCTTTAACATAGGAGGCTTTGGGGAACGTTCCAGATCCATACAATAGCAATGTTTAATAATAATTTGTTGAGTGAATGAATAAGGTCTGTTGGAGCATTTAATTGTAACTTTCACAGATATCTACCAAACAGTTTACACAGAGTCAATGCAGCCAGAGTGATTTTATTAACTGGCAAGAGAAGCCTTGTTTCTTTCCTATACAATCCTTTAGTGATGGCTTCACTTGGAGCATTCATGTAGATATCTGTGATTAATAATGCTTTCTAATTTTTTCAGTTACAAAATTAAGAGTATCATAATAAAGGTGAGAAGCAGAAAACAATCAAATTCCAGTAAAACTCAAGTTATTATCTGGTATATATATATATTTTTTAAATCTCTCTCTCTCTTTTTTTTTTTTTTTAGAGGAAGAAAACTTTATTTCAGGGTTCATTGGTATCAGAGATCTCAGTCCACAGATAACTGATTCTATTCCTCTGGGCCCAAGGAAAGGCAGGATATCACGACACCAAGAGTGTGGCTCAGGGCATGACACCAGGAAGCAGAGAAAGAAAGTCCCCACACCAGGGACAAAATATATATGTATTCCAAAGGCATGCCCCCCCAATGACCCACCTTATTTCTGCCCTGCCCTTTCTGCTTACAGAGTTACCACCTAGTTAATCCCTATCAGGGAATGCACTGATTCGGTTAAGGCCCTCATAACCCAATTATTTCACCTCCAAACATAAAAACTAATGCCTCATACATTAGTTTTTGGAGGGCACAGCATATCTAAACCAGAACAGCTTCTGTTCATGCTCTACCCACAGCTACAAAGGTTAGGACACACTTGCTTCTATGACATCTTGGCCCACCCAATAGCCAACTGTCAGCTCCTCATGACCACTTACATCTGAGGTTACACTCTTCCAAATTGAGATCTTCCTCCACCCTTGCCAGCCAGGAGCCTTCCTAAAGGTTCCACCACTAGTGAATCAGAGCACCCTTGGAAAAATAATCTCAAAGTCTTCCCCTACCCACCAAATCTGGTTTCAAGTCCATTTGTTTTTGTTTTTGTTTTTTTTTGACATGATACATGACATTTTGTTTTTATTATACTAATGATCAAGTTGGAAATCAATGGCATTTACATGCTGGAAGACTGTTTATCACTCAACTCTTTCAATTATATCAAACACGGATTAACCAAATGTGACAGAACTTTACTGCTACAACTTTATAGTTTCTTTCAACTATATGCATAATTAAATGAGCACAAATTCAAGTGTGCAAAACAAATGAAATATAAATAATTAAAGATTGAACAGAAATGGGCTTTAGGTATAAACCACCTTGCCATTCAATTTTGAAGCTCCGTTTTTTCTTCACTAATTTTTCTTCTGTTATTAGTAATCTTCAATCCTATTAAACTTGTAGGTTTACAGATGATCTGGAAATTTCACATTGGTATAAGAAAGGAATGTTGGACTGATGCAATCTCTATAATAAGAAGACATATCTTGTTCTATGAGCAGCTGCCATACTTTCAGACATGTTTCTGATAATTAATAAATCCTCTAAAGAAAAGCAGCAGGCCAAGGACAAGAAATATCCACCAAAGCCAATACTGTCCATTGAAGTATCCAGTAAAATAATCAGAAAACCTGACAATAAGGATTCATTTAATCAATGAAAGGCCAAAACCACAGATAGCACCATACCTTCTAGCTACGGCATTGGTGATGCCGTTGAAGCCAGTTGAAAATAAATGCCATGAAAAATGCCAGCATGAAAATGCCATCAGTGTCCACTCTAAGCTGGTCTGATTCACTGAAGTCATCTCTTGGTGGACACTCTTCCTCCTGATTTCTTCCAGATGTTTATGCTGCAGCAGCTGCCATCGCAGCCCCTTTAGCTTTCTCAGCCTCATCGTATGTGGGAAGTGAGGTAGCAACACTGTTCGGCGGTAGCACAGGATAAAACTCATTGTAAACTTCTGTATCTGGAGTTATAGGTACTTCCACAGTGCTACTACTATCAGGTGGAGGAGAAGAGTCAGTTTCAAATGCTGGTGCTGGAGTTGCTGTCTGCACAATCTGTGGTGTTGCATTTGAAGTGGATGGCTGCTCTACAGCTGATGATTCTGAATTATCCTCTTCATTGTGAAGCACCTGGTAGCTGCCAATCCCCAGTGGTGATGATCCATCCTGCCCGGCTCGGGATCCAGCTTGGGAGCAGACAAATACTCTGGGTGCTCAGCTCCCTTGGGCCCACCCCCAGTTGAGGATGTGGTAGCCGCAGCGCCCATTCCACCTGGGTTTCTGCCCTTTTTTTTTGATACTGGGGATTGAACCCAGGGGCACATAACCACTGAGCCACATCCCCACCCCCTTTTATATTTTCTTTTGAGACAGGGTCTAAGTTGCTAAGGGCTTTGCCAAGTTGCCGAGGCTGGCTTTGAACTTGGAATCCTCCTGCCTCAGCCTCCCAAATTGCTGGGATTACAGGTGTGTATCACAGCACTTGACAAGTCTATTCTGTTTTGTTCAGTCTCTTTTTACATGTGCATTTTATATAATTATATCTGATATATACATGTTGTACAATTTCTTTTTTTTTTCTTTTGGTTTTGGGAACTGATCCCAGGGGCGGTTTACCACTGAGTTAAATCCTCAATACTTTTTTAAAATTGAGGTGGGGTCTTCTTCAGTTGCTGAGGCTGGTCTGTTACTTGTCATCCTCCTGCCTCAGCCTACAGGTTTGTGGGAATAGTCATGTTGATGAGGGGTCTTTGAGATGAGGCTGGATTCTCTGCTCCCACTGGCAAATGGGAGTCTGGACCGACTACAGATTCCAGCAGCCAAAATAGCCCAATTCTAGTGTTTGTAGCCATTCTGAGTTAAAACTGGGAATTTGGGCTGGCTGCAGGTGTCTGCAACCTAAATAGTGTTAGCAGCTCCCCAGCTAAAACCTGAGTGTTGCAGCTCTTGGTGTGGTGGAAATTCACCCCAGGAATTCGGTGCCAATCTTCTGGGTTCTTGTCTCATGAATTTGAACAATAAAATCCACAGATAACCACAGAAGGGGGAGTAAAAGGAGTAGGATTTATTTAAGAAAAAGAGCAGAGACTCTGCAAGGCGGAGGGGCACCTGGAAGCAGGACACCGCCTAATGGAGGTTAGGCCAGGGCTTATATTGATTTGGAGTATGAACATAATTAACATTCATGCAAAGCAGGCATTGAGAAACGTATCTACATCATTGGGTGAAACCTATGCAAAGCAGGCACTGAAACTTAGTGCCAAAGTCTTTGGTTAAAATCTATGCAAAACAGGTAGTAGTTTTTTCCAAGTTCTCATCTGTGTCCACCCCCATTTCTTAGTTTTCCAACTCAGAGACAAAGGAGTTGCTCCCACAGGTGAGCCTCATGGTTATTTGCATATGAAGGCCCTGAATATGCCCTGTCAATCACTCTCTACCAGCTAGCTCTTAGAGGGGGCCCTTTGTCCTGACTACCTAGCCATTTTACTATCTCTCCTAAAACTGTCCCAATGTGCCACCACATTCAGCTATACAATTATATTTCAAATTCTGCCACCACATTCAGCTATACAATTATATTTCAAATTCTGCCACCACATTCAGCTATACAATTATATTTCAAATTCTGTTTCTTTTCATTTAGTAATAAATCTATGTGTTACTGTAGAACCTTAAGAGCTGTTATTTAATATTGTGACCTAATGTTTCATTGAATTGGGTATACTGTAATTTATATAACACTTCACATACTGTCAAATATTTAACTAGTTTTCAATTGTTTTCTTTTTCTTTTTTTTTTTTTTTTTTTTTTTTAAGGGAGAGAGGGACAGTGAGGGAGAGAGAAAGAGAGAATTAATTTTTATTTAGTTTTTCATGCATGCCAGGCAGGCACTGAAACCGCTGAGTCACTGCTCCAGCCCCTCGATTTTTTTTCCATTTTGCATACTTTTAGATGATTCCTTAATTTAATTACTTGCCAGATGTGGTGGCACACACACCTATAATCCTAGTGACTTGGGAGGCTGAGACAGTAGAATTGCAAGTTCAAGGCCAGCCTGGGCAACTCAGAAAGACCCAGTCTCAAAATAAAAAAAAAAAAAAAGTTTTTCAGTCATTGTACCTTTATCTCCAACTTATTCCTCTGATTAAATTAACATTGACAAACCAGAAGTTTTATGAAATGCAAATTTCCTAGTAAGCACAGTTACAAAGATAGTGTCCAAGAGGAAATTTTTTTTTTTTTTTTTTTTTTTTTTTTTTTTTTTTTTTTTTTTTACTGTAATTAGTACCAAGTTACTTTTACTAAACAAAGGCTGGTCTTACCATGGGTAGTCCTGGTGGCCCTGGGCTGAATAGGTAAGGTCAATACCAGGGAAAGGTAGAACTTGATGAATCAGTCATATGAAGTCAATGTCCATTTATCTAACACTTGAGGAAGTTTAGTTAGTTGAATCAAAAGGTATCTTGAAGATGCTCAGAATACTGCACAGTGACTGGATTTTTTAAAAATTTTATTAAGGATTTGAGTTATTGTAGAATCATAAATGCATATAAAGTAATAATATGATACTAATTTGTTCTTTTTTTTTTAAAGAGAGAGAGAGAGGGAGAGAAACAATTTTATTTAGTTTTTCATGCAGACTTCGTTGCTCTGAGACTTCACTGTATACCTGGTGCTGGGGTTTGAACTTGCTGGGCATGCTCTGTAACTGCCCAGCCACCGCTCCAGCCCTATGCATTTGTTCTGAAACTAGAATTACCTCTACATTGCCCACACCTGTCTCTTGATTCTTCTATATTTCACCCCTACAAGAGATATAAATGTTTAGATTATGAATTTTCCAGAACTAAATGATTGCATAAGTATTGTTTGGATTCTCAGGGGGGTAAAGAGTATGCTACATTGTTGATTGTCTTCCTAGATCATTCTCCCTCCCTCCCCCCTCCCCCCACTGACCCCCTTCAAAATAAAAATTTAAAAGGCTGGGAGTGTAGTTCAGTGGTAGAGGGCCTCTGGTTTCAATCCCCAGTAACACACACACACACACACACACACACACACACACACCAACCAACAAAAAAACAAAACTTGATTACTCAGAGTGCATGACTAATACAAAGGGTAGCATTTGGTTTGAAGCATTGTCCAGACTTGTATAGCACCTCTAGATAATTTACCTATTTTACTTTTCCTTTTAGAAAATTTCCAGAACAGAATATTTCTTGATTATGACACACATTTGCTTGTTCAGAGCACTACATTTGGCCGCAGTTACAGACTTTGAGTAGCTATGTAGATGGAGTCATTCCATCTTTCCTTGAGTCCTTCCTTAACTAAAATGATGGCACTTTATATCTTCCCTTATTTTTCCCCATCCTTTTTCGTGCCTTGCTTTCATTGCCAAGAGTGTTTTTTTTCTAACACCAGTCTTTTTTTAAATTTTATTTTCAAGACAGTCTTGAGGCTAGCCTTGAACTTGTGATCCTCCTGCCTCAGCTTCTCTAGTCACTAGGATTACAGATGTGTGCCACCTCTTCTGGTCACTGCCAATAATTTTGATGGAGGTATAAGTGGTGGTGAGGGGTAGGTGGGGAGAATGGCTAATAATAGTGAGTCTATTTCTCAGATGGTTTGTGGTTCTAAGTCACAGGAGTCAGGTGTGGAGTCAAGGGTATCAATGCAGAGGCTGGACAAGAATCTGCTTCCACATCACACCCTTCTCTGGCATTCAGTTGTATCTGTGCACTGTAGGTGGGAGGGATTGACCCTTGCCTATACCCAAGGATACTCCAATCCCCTCTCCTTTGTCCTCATAATGGGTTCTGGGATGGTGCAAACAGCATGAAGTGCTGAACTTCAGTTTAATGGTGGAGCATAGTAAGGATCTCTCATCTAGAATGCAAGGAAGTAAGTTAACCAGTGTTGGTGCTATTAGCTACTTGTAACTGAGAGGGAAGCCTGTTTGAGGAAAGAGTAACAAACAAAAACAGGCAGCGTCCAGAGAAACAGAGGAAGACAAGTGGAGCTCTGAAAGGACCATACTTAAAAGCTGGTCCTATCTCTTGACTTTTGAAATACATGAGCTGAGAAATCACCTTGATTGTTTAAGGCAGTTGGAGTAGGGATTTTTGTTACTTGCACTCAAAACCGCTTTAACGGATGCAGGAAAATCAGCAAGATATATGGTTGCTATCTTACTAAGTAATTGTATTGTGGCACTACCCTAGAAGGGATTAGGGTGGCTTCTGTCCTAGAAGGATATGTTCTCTGCAACCTAGTAGGCCTGCCTCAGGGACTGCTGGGACTCACTCTTCCCCTTCTCCTCTTCCCTGGTGCAGGGACAGGAGACATTGTCCTTTCTACATACAGGAAATACAACTTTCAGATGCTATACTTGCATGTAAATTTCCTCCTATTTGAGATGCTTTGTAAATACCATAGACACGGTTTGTGATTATTTATGATATCAAATAGCAAAGCACAGGGACTGTAATTCAAGAGGCAGAACCAATCTTGACAGCCCTATGCTACTGAAGGGTATTAGCCCCCAAACTAGGTGACTGGGACCACAGAGCATGCACAGAATGTTCATCCTTGCAGGTGGAAGGACCTTTTCTTTTTTGTGTATGTGTTAGTTGTGTAGCTTTTAAAAAAATTTTATACCTTCATTTTATTTATTTATTTTTATGTGGTGCTGAGGATTGAAAACCCAGTGCCTCACACATGCAAGGCAAGTATTTTACCACTGAGCCCCAGTTGTGGGGCTTTTAATAATGAGATGTATGATAACAAAAACTCGATTCTGCCCTTCTTCCATCTCTCACTTCCACTTTTTCCTTCTGCTGGTGCTTGCTAGTTCTCACCTTATTTGGTTGCTTATTACAGAGAAATTCATATGAATAATCTTTTAACTGATGTGAGAATATTCTCTAGTATAATTTTGTCCTAAAGTCATTATTTTTTTTTTTTTTTTAAAGAGAGAGGGACAGTGAGAGAGAGAAAGAGAGAATCAACCTTATTTAGTTTCCCATGTGGTCTTTGTTGCTCCGATACTTTGTTGTGTACATGGTGCTGGGGTTTGAGCCCAGGTCCTCGTGCATGCCAGGCCTCATGCATGCCAGGCAAGTGCCGCAACCACCGAGCCACCGCTCCAGCCCCAAGTCATTTTGTTTTAAAAAGTGAGTCTAAAAAGTTAATTAAATGTGCTGGGCATGGTGGTGCTCTCCTATAATCCCATCTACTAGGGAGGCCGAGGAGGCAGGAAGGTTGCAAGTTCAAGGTCAGTCTGGGCAACTTAGTGAGCTCCTGTCTCAAAATAAAATAAAAAAAGGGCTGAGGTGTAGCTCAGGGGTTCAACCCTTGCGAAGCATGTGTGAGATGCCTGATTCATTCCTCAACACAAAAATAAATAAATAAACAAACCCCACAAACAAACAACAAACAAACCAAAAAAACCTTTATATGGTCATTCTGCCTATTGGGAGGAAAGATTTTGGTGGAGTGGGAAGGCAAAAAGCCAGAATGAAGTAAATTGAGAAGTGAGTTGTAGGAATTGATGTATAAGAGGTGGTAGATATCGAAGGTTCTTTGGTTTGACTGTAAAGAAGAAGAGACAAACAGGAGAGTCACCTAACAGGGTACTGAGGTGAGGAAGAATATTTTGTAAAATCATGTGTATGTGCCGATAGGAAGGAGCCTGTAGACCAGGAAAAGGTGCATGATTGGACCTGGGGGGAGTGTGGTTTCCAGAAGGCAGTAATCAGCAGAACAGGGATTGGTTTCAGGGAGGAAAAGAGCAAGAGGAAAGGAAAGGGACCATCAGATATAGATTTTTCGTTTTGCTTTTGTTTGTTTTTGGTGACACTAGAGATTTAACCGAGAGGCACTCTACCACTGAGTTACACTCTTGGCCCTTTTTCATTTTTATTTTGAGACAGTCTCACTAAATTGTTGAGGCTGGCCTCAAGTTTGTAAACCTCTTGCCTCAGTTTCCCTGGTGACTGGGATTACAGGTGTGTGCCATCATGCCCAGGGATACAGATCAATTTGAAAAATTGATGGTGGGAAGTAGGTCGATTAATACTTTATGGCTCTTTTTTTTCTGTGAATTTAGAGCCTACGTCACATGCAAACATTCCTTTATTCTTCTGATACTTAAACCACCCTCAATTGAATGTTTTAAAGGGATTGTTTAATTCTATTAGAACAAAAGCAGTATGTTACAGTTACTATTTCCTGAAATTTATATAGGATAAAATTGAGGATGAGCAAGATCTCCCTTAAGCCAGGCTGCCTCTGTCTTTCCAACCTTCCCCTGTCCCATGTTACTTATTAAACCTCTTTCCTTTCCTCTCTTTATTTGTCAGGGTGAAAAATGGGAGATACCCATCCTTTCATTGTACTGAAATGCAGGGTATTAGTTTGAGTATCTGAAATGATTCCCCTTTGGGAGCCTCACACAGTCTTTTTTGTCTTGTTTTTGTACTGGGGATTAAACCCAGGAACAGTGTGCCTCTGAGATACTTTCCCAGCCCTTTTTATTTTGTTTTGAGATAGGGTCCTGCTAATTTGCCAAGCGAGCCTAAAACGTGTAATCTTTCTGTTTTAGCCTTCCTCTTAACTGGGATTACAGATGTGTATGTACCACCATGCCCTGTCTTCACACAGTTTTGATTATAGTGCTTGTATATTCTTAAAAAAAATTTTTTTTTAGCTAGTGACTTGGTTGAAGCCAGCCTCAGCAACTTAGCAAGACTCTCAGCATCTTAGTGGAACCCTGTCTCAAAATAAAAAATAAAATGGAATGGGATATAACTCAGTGGAAAAGTATCCCTGGGTTCAATTACCTGTACCAGCCCCCCAAAAAAGAACCATAAACCCCCCAAAAAACAAAACCAAAAAACCATTTTTTATCCACTATAATTATACATAATAGTGGGATTAATTATTCCATACTTGTATATAAACATAACATAATTTGATCAATCTTATATATTAAAAAGTACTGATTTTAAAAACTAATAACTTAAAACTACCACACACACACACAAAAAAAACCAAAATGGTCCACAAAACATTTTCCTTTTCTTCTGAAGGTTTTACGATGCATTGTTATCATTAACCAGTCTTTTACTATTAAACTTAAATGGCCAATTGAGGCAAACAGTTCTGAGACCGTTCTTCCACCACTGATTAAGACTGGGGTGGCAGGTGTTAGGGGTAATATTCATTTAGCCTTCTGAGCTTTCTGGGCAGACTTGGTGATCTTGCCAGTTCCAGCAGCCTTCTTGTCCACTGCTTTGATGACACCCACAGCAACTGTCTGCCTCATATCACGAACGGCAAAAAACCCCAGAGGAGGACAGTCAGAGAAGCTCTCCACACACATGGGCTTTCCTGGAACCGTATCAACAATGGCTGCATCACCAGATTTCAAGAATCTGGGACCATCTTCCAGCTTCTTACCAGAACAGCGATCAATCTTTTCCTTGAGCTCAGCAACTTGCAAGCAATATGCGCTGTGTGACAATCCAGTACAGGGGCACGGCCAGCACTGATTTGGCCTGGATGGTTCAGGATAATCACCTGAGCAGTGAAACCAGCTGCTTCCATTGGTGGGTCATTTTTGCTGTCACCAGCAACATTGCCACGACGAACATCTTTTACAGACACGTTCTTGACATTGAAGCCCACATTGTCCCCAGGAAGAGCTTCACTCAAAGCTTCGTGGTGCATTTCAACTGACTTTACTTCAGTTGTGACATTGACTGGAGCAAAGGTGACCACCATGCCAGGCTTGAGAACACCAGTCTCCACTCGGCCCACAGGAATAGTACCAATACCACCAATTCTGTAGACATCCTGGAGGGGCAGATGCAAAGGCTTGTTGGCTGGACGAGTTGGTGGCAGGATGCAGTCTAAAGCCTCTAGCAGTGTGGTTCTGCTGGCACTGCCATCTTTGCGGGTGACTTTCCATCCTTTGAACCAAGGCATATTAGCACTTGGCTCCAGCATGTTGTCACCATTCCAACCAGAAATTGGCACAAAAGCTACCGTGTCAGGTTGTAGCCAGTTTTCTTAATGTAGGTGCTGACTTCCTGTACGATTTCCTCGTATCTCTTCTGACTGTAGGGTGGCTCAGTGGAATCCATTTTGTTAACACCAACAATTAGTTGTTGCACACCCAGTGTGTAAGCCAGAAGGGCACGCTCACGGGTCTGCCCATTCTTGGAGATACCAGCTTCAAATTCACCAACACCAGCAGCAACAATCAGACAGCACAGTCAGCCTGAGATGTGCCTGTAATCATGTTTTTGATGAAGTTTCTGTGTCCTGGGGCATCAATGATAGTCACATAATACTTGCTGGTCTCAAATTTCCACAAGGAGATGTCAATGGTGATACCACGCTCACGCTCGGCTTTTAGTTTATCCAAAACCTGGGCATACTTGAAGGAGCCCTTTCCCATCTCAGCAGCCTCCTTTTCGAATTTTTCAATGGTCCTTTTGTCAATCCCACCACATTTGTAGATCAGGTGGCCTGTAGTGGTGGACTTACCCGAATCTACGTGTCCGATGACAACGATGTTGATATGAATCTTTTCCTTTCCCATTTTGGCTTTGATTTAGCGGTGGTTTTCACAACACCCTGTGTTCTGGCGGCAAACCCATTGCGGAAAAAAAAGCAATTCTGATGTTTTAACAAAAAAATGAATGCAGTAGCCAGGCAATAGCACATGCCTGTAATCCCAGAAGCTTGAGAGGCTGAGACAGGAGGATCACAAGTTTGAGGCCAGCCTCAGAAACTTAGTGAGGCCCTAAGCAACTTAGTGAGACCCTGTGTCAAAATAAATAAAGGGCTGAGGTTAAGTGCCCCTGGGTTCAATCCCTGATACAAAAAAAAAAAAAAAAAAAAAAAAAAAGATGTAGAAAGGGACACTGTGAATCTGGACTAGGCCAGAGAAATCTGACTTATTGTTCTTAGATATAGGAAGAGTACCATATTGAAGAGCATATCTATCTGGGAATAAATCTCAATTTTGTCATCTAGTTTCTCAGTTACCTTGGCAAATTATCCTTGAGTTTCTATCCCCTCATCTGTACATACTAGTTATTAAGATCTGCTCTTTTCTTTTTTTCTTTCTTTCTTTTTCTTATTGAAAACTCTACCACTAAGCTACATCCCAGTCCCTTTTTAGATTTTCATTTAGAGACAGAGTCTTGCTAAATTGCGCGTCTGGCCTGGAACTTATGATCCTCCTGCCTCAGCCTCTGGAGTAGCTGGGATTAGGGCGTATGCATCCATGTTGGGCAAGATCTGCTTTTTCTAACTCACAAAGATTTGCAAAGATTGGATTAGGCAAACCAGATAAAAGTGCACTATTATGCAAGTTTAAGTTTTACAACTCACTGCCTTATAAGAAATATTTTTATTTTTTTGGCAACAGGGATTGAACCCAGGGATGCTTAACCACTGAGCCACATCTCTAGCCCTTTTTATATTTTATTTTGAGACAGGGCCTCAATAAATTGCTGAGACTGGCTTTGAACTCACCATCCTCCTGTTTTGGCCTCCTGAGTTGCTGGGATTACAGGTGTATGCCACAGTGCTTGGCTACAAGAAATATTGTTAGTCAATTCTTCACTTGCTAAGAATGAAAATAAAGCAAATTCATATAAACCCATAAAGGTGGTCTATGCTAATCTCAGGATGTTGAGCAAAGCAGAAAAGACAAAGAATGATCTAAAGAGGAATTTCAATCAGCCAGAACTCAACTAATTGAAGACTTTAATTAATCATAATTAGTTTTTAAAGTTGACATTTGAATCTTCAGAATAAATTCCTTGGATTATCTTGGGGCTAATGCATTGTTCCCCCATCTACATTGGCCATATGACAGAGGGAAATAGGGAAAGTATATATGGTTCCTCTACTTGTTCTGCTGTTGTTTTGACTTGCTCTGGAATCTCTGACTCTGGACTTTATTTTATGAAATTATAAATATCTTTATTGCATGAGACCCCTTCAGTTTGGACTCTTATTTGCAGCCAAAACATCCTAAAGAACACACTATCCTTTACTAATCTTGCTTGAGGTAATCTCAGTTCTTTATTTTCATCAGATAGGTTTTATGGGATGTCTTTATTTAACTATAAAGAGATAAATTAAATAGTTTTGTAAATTGATTGATTGATGATTGTAGTATTTGTTATACAAATCTATGTATGTGATAAAATAATAGAGAATGATACATGCACATTGTATCCATGTGATTTTCCTGGTTTTGATATTGTGCTATAGTTAGGCAAGATGCCCCTGTTAGGGAAAACTAGGCGAAGGGTACATGGGACCTCTCTGTGTTATCTTTGAAGATACAACTATTTCAAAATTTAAAGTAGCTTTATTGTCAGGAAAGGTGGTGCATACCTGTAATCCCAGCAACTCCGGAGGCTGAGCAGGAGGATCATAAATTTGAGGCTAGCCTGGGCAATTTAGCAAGATCCTGTCTTTTTCTTTTTTTGGTACTGGGGATTGAACCCAGGGGCATTTAGCCAATGAGTCACATCCCCAGCCCATTTTCTACTTTTTATTTTAAAACAGGGTCTCCCTAAATTGCTTAGGGTTGTGCTAAGTTGCTGAGGCTCACTTTGAACTTACAATTCTCCTATCCCAGCCTACTGAGCCATTGGGATTACAGTTATGTGCCACTGTGCCTGGGGATACCTTGTCGTAAAATAAAAAATGAAAAGGACTGGGGATGTACCTTAGTGGTAGGCACCACTGAGTTCAATCCCTAGTACTTAAAAAAATAGCTTTATTAACTCCCTCTGTATTGCCTCTTTCCCAATTCAGCTTTTTTTTTTTTTTTTTTTTTTTTGAGAAGGACAGTGAGAGCGGGAGAAAGAGAGAATCAATTTTTAGCTTTTCATGTGGCTTTCATTGCCCCAAGACTTTGTTGTGTACTTGGTGCTGGGGTTGAACCCATGTACTTGCCCATGCGGAGCCATTGCTCCAGCCTCCCTCCCCCATCCATCTTGTCACTCCATTGAGTCCAGGCATATTAGACTCATTCTTTTTCTTCCCCTCTACTCTAAGTAGTCAAAGTCCTGCCCGTTCCACCTCTTGTGGCATCTCTCCTGTCTCATGGCCCTCCACACCCTCTCTGCCTCTGCCCAGGGTCAGTCTCTCTAGTATGACCTTTTGTACCAGCTCTCAGCCTGGCCACCTATTTTTTTTTTTTTTTTTTTTTTTGACAGAGAGGGACAGTGAGAGAGAGAAAGAGAGAATCAATTTTATTTAGTCTTTCATCTGCCTTTCTTTGCTCCGACACTTCTTTGTGTATGTGATGCTGGGGTTTGAACCCATGTCCTTGCCCTTGCCAGGAAAGCGCTGAGCCACTGCTCCAGCCCCTCCTCCACCTATCTTTTACAATGCTGGTGGCCACATTAAAATATAAATCAAGCCCTTTTACTTCCCTTCCCTGACACCTGTAGTTTCTAATCAACTCCTGGCAAATAAGAACTTTCAGCTCCTGTTCTGTGCTCCTCTTAGCAGCAACAGATCTAGAGGTACAGAGGGTCCCTGACTTATGATGGCTTAACTTAATGGACTGTTCAAACTTTATGATGGTAAGAAGTTGATAACATTCAACAGGAACTGCATTTGGAATTTGGAATTTTGATTTTTCCTGGGCTAGTGATATGTGGCCTGATACTCTCGATGCTGGGCTGCCACAGTGAGCCACAGCTCCCAGACAGTCACAGGGACTGTTCTGTATTGCAAAGCCATGATGCTCGGTAGGCCAGGTGGACTCCACTGGAGGCTCATACCCCCAATTTTCAGTAGATCAGTAGAAAGTTGGCTCAGCAAGTCAGTTAGCTCATTGAAAGAGGAGGCTGATACCAGCCCCTGCGCCAGAGCCCTCTAGTTCTTTCAAGGCCACTCTCTGACCAGGGTTGTCTAAACTACATAGGGAAAAAGATGTTTCATGTTTCCTAAGGAGTAGTATGAGGCAGAGCCTCTCTCCACTGGAAAGCTGTGGGATAATGAGACTTCAGGGGATCCTGAGCTCTGTTTCTCTGCTTGTAAGCTTTCCTCCTATTTCCTTTGTTTTATGTCTTCCCTGTATGATGCTAACCATGTATAGCTGTGACACCTCTACACGACACTTCCACACCAGACTCATCGGCGGATGCCTGCTGGCATCCAGCCATGCCCTGTGGTCTTTTGCTGCTGGATCAGTGCGATTCCGTTTTCTATCACCCTTGCCTTCTAGATCCCCACTGTGCCTCTCTAAGCATAATCAGGCTTGTCATCTTTTATTTTTGCCCCTTCATTCCTCTACCTTGGAACTTCTAACATTGTTGTTCGAATCCAGCCGTGAGATTTATTTCCTTTTTACCTCATGTGGATTGTGAAGATCCTTGAAGGATGAGATGGTTCTTTTATCATTTTATATTTCTGATGCCTGGCACGGAGTTGATGTTTAGTACACGTTTGTTAAGTGGACAAATAAATCGTGACCTGCATAAGGATGTCTCATAACACGATAAAAGTTACACCAGCGTTTGTTATGAATATCTTAATGAATGCCTTAGTGAAGGCAGTAAAATAAGTCATAATGATTGCAACCAGATTGATAAAGGAAAATTTGGTAGCAAAATACTAATTTTTACAAACATGAGTTTCCCTACACACACACACACACACACACACACACACACACACCATCCACAGTGCAGAGTATGTGATAGGCTTTCATACTTGACTTAACACACTGCAAAAATTAAGGTCCCTTTTCTCTTCCCAGACATCGCTGTTGGGGGCTTGTCCTGCACCATTCACATGTCGCATTTCACGTCTGCTTCTCTCTACCATGAGATAGCTGATGCACGACACGGAGTGATGCTTGACTGTTGACAGAATTAAATAAGTGTTCTTCACAGGGGAAAATATTTCTTCTTTGTGCAAAAACAACTGAATTTTGGCCCCCAAATCATTTCCTCCAGCTCAACCCCAGCTGCTAGATGGAGACAGGTCATTCTTCACATTGATTGAGCTGGAAGCTCAGAACTGTCTGCTGTGACTAGTAGGACGGTTTGAATGTGGCTGGACTCCCTGACTCAGATGCATTGCTTCTGTGGCAGCTTTCATATATTTATTTATTTATTTGTGTGTGTGTGTGTATGTGTGTGTGGCAGCTTTTTGCCCTAAAGGGACTTGCTCTAAATTTGAGCTTAAGGGTGTAGTATTAAAGGCTTAACAAAGCTGCATGGTAACTACCCTAATTTTCTAAAAAAAGTGTTTTTGTAAGTGATCTAAAGTAAAAACTGATTTTGTCATGTGCATTTCTAGTGGTTTATGAGAAAACACACAAATTGACCAATATCAAGGTAACTTTTGAAATGATGTTAAAACAATTTAAAAAGGGAATATTACTTAAATTTCTCCTCTTTCATTTTAGTAGCTGATTTGGTGGACCAAATGGAAACCAATAAAACATGATTTGCTTTCAACCTTTAATTAAAAGTGAGAATAATTACATATAGCAATATTTCTCATTTTAGGAAAAAAAGGTTTTTTTTCTTTTGCTTTGGTACTGGGCTTTGAACCTGGGTTACCTTACCATTGAGCTGTATTCTTAGCCCTTTATATATTTTTTTATTTTGAGACATTGTCTCACTGAGTTTCCCAGGCTGGCCTCTAACTTGTGATCCTCTTGCCTCAGTCTCGAAAGTCATTGGGATTACAGGCATATGCCATCATGCCTGGCAGGAAGAAAGTTTTCTGATTGATTATATTTTCTGTCTAGTTCTCAATTATCTTGTGACCACTAAAGAGCTGTATAACTATTTTAACACTAACTACTTTCATTAGGCCACTTTTTTCCATTTTAAACTCATGATCCTTCAAAACCTCAGTGAGGTTAAAAACTTTTGGTTTGACCATTTTATTTTTTCTCAACAGTAGATGGCAATATCTGTTCACCTGTAGCAAAATCTCCAATCACATGAGAAACTATGGACTTGAATTTTTTTTCCTTCCACCCTGTAGAATGAAATCAGTCTATTTAAAATTGTAAATTGAAGCCAGAAACAGTTTGCATGTCAGTATGATCGTACTTTTAAAATTTTGATTGAAGAGGTACAAAAGTATGTGAGTACATGAAAACTATTCGTCCTTTCACTCCAGGGTAGCTGGGCAGGCGGCCCCAGAGAAGGCTGCTAGATGTGGGTGAACAAAGGGAACGGAGAGGTAGACAGCTGAGGCAAGAGCAGCAGAGGTTAAGCCAACAAGTTTTAGTTAGTTCGGTTAAAATTTATGCTCAGATCTTGTTACATACTCATAGAGGGCTTTTGCTTTTTTTTTTTTTATTTCAAAGTGTGGTTTTGTTTAGACTTTTAAAAACTTTACACATTTTAATCTTATTTTCTTTTTTCTTCATTTTTACTTTCAAGAAATGCAATACAAAATAAAGAACCAGAACAAAGCAAATTTTGCACCCAAAGCCCACATATACTCTTTCTTTCTCAAAGTAGTAATGAGGAAAGAAAAGAGTCAAGATTAAAATCTAAAAGATTTCTATTAGATCAGATCCTCCTTTTGATCCCCCCAATGGGGTCAGTTACACTTTGTAAAGTGGATTCTAGTGTTGTTTTGAAGTAATGTTTCCATTTTTTTAAAAATCTTCAAAAATCACAGCTGGTGGTTTAAAAAATAGCTTTCCTACAAGTTAAATAGCTTTCCTTTTCTTTTTTTCTTTAAGAGAGAAGGACAGCAAGAGAGGGAAAAAGAGAGAATCAATTTTCAGTTTTTCATGTGGCTTTCGGTGCCCCCAGACTTTGTTGTATACATGGTGCTGGGGTTGAAACCCACGTCGTCCTCCCGCATGCCAGGCGAGTGCTGCAACCGCTGAGCCACTGCTCCAGCCCCAAACAACTTTACTTTTGTAGAACAATAGACAAGGGTTTTTTTAAAAACTCATTTTTAAAAAAGGGATAATATGCAGTCTTCTTCACCTTAACATTTAGACTCATCTATGCCTTTTAGGCTGTAATGTATAGCATTGTGCCCTATGAGGAGAGGATGTTCAGGTACCAGAACCTGAAGTTTTTATTTTTAGAATTTCCATAATGAGTGTTAGCATTCATTAACATATATTATGAAAGTAACCTTTAGTACTAAGTGGATTATTTCTAGGCTGTAGCTTTCAGTTTCATATTTTAAAGCAAGTCACCCATTTGTCAATATTGTTCATTGACAGTTTGTTCTTTGGAAGACTGTGGATGGGAAGGCAGCTTTTTTCCGATAGAACTGCTAGGAAGCATAGCAGTCATCTGTACTTCATTACCAATCTTGATGCTGTATGCAAAACACAAAATAGAAAAGGCAGGTCATATATGGTGGGATCAAATAGGCACAATTTCCATGACATTCTACTGATCAAAACTTTGAAGTTTTTTATGGTTCTCACTGATATTGGGTCAATTTTGATTAAAAAACGACTGTTCCTTTTTTTTCCTATAGTTGATAATCAGCCTCTCAGAGTCAATGTATCTGATTACGATCCCTTTGGATTTATTTTTTTAAAGGATAAAGTGATTTATTTTAATATACTAGATTTTAAAAACAAATGTTTTGAGGAGTCAAAGGGGACTAAGATATAACCTATTTCTAAGGTCAGTCTGTGTTGGCAAGTGTTGATTTCAGTAGAAAATTCCTCAGGATTCTGAAGATTTATATCAGTACTTGACTTCCTATTAGAGATCAGGTCCCATGAAAGTCTGCAGGTCTGTCTCTTTCTCATTGTTTAAGAAGGCATGTGTGATTTACTGAATATAAGTAGTGCATAAATACAGTAACCACATTCCATGAAGTTTGGATGGGTTAATGGTCAAATGAAGGGAATTAGTTTGGCTCTTTCTTGGTGTATGTTTTCCATCCGGCGAAGCTATGTTTCTCTCATTATTTCCTGTGAGGTGATGGGTTTCACAGTGGAAGCTTACTTATTTTTAGGATCATTGGACATCTGGCCAGTTTTACTATTTATAACAAGTCTTTCTTCAGGCAAAGAACTAAATTTCATCATTTCTTTCATCACATTAATATGCCTCTAAATGAATGCATTATGAGATCTCCTATATTTAGGAAATCTATAGTGGATATGTCTGTCTATGTATTTTTCATCATAGGAAGCAGCTTGAATTTCTTTGTAATAAAGGAACTCCCATTTATCTTGTTTCACCTAGTTTTATGGCCCTGACTCTGTACAAAGATAAGTATGGACTGAAGTACAGGCCCTGTGATTGTAGGCTCCCCCCACATCAGAGTGTATTAAAGGTTCAGTTTAATATAATGCATCTGTAGGGAGCTTTGAACAGAGCATGATGCTTGTGAGTGTGAACTGTCTAATTTCTCTTCCATTCCATTCACTCTTATCTCAAATTCTCCAAGGTGGGACTTTTATCTGCATGTTTCCAAGAAGGTGTTCAATTAATAACTGAGAAGAATTAAGGTTGATAGGATCATTGCCTGTCTTAATTTAACTCTTTTAATGGACTGCTGAGAGGGAAAAAATACCATTTTTACTTTTTTTAATTCCAGTCTTTTTCCATCGTATTTGTCACATCACAAATTGAATATTTTCCTTTTTTTAATATATCGCAGGCAATTTGACATTTGATCACTCACTCACATAATGTATATGCAAACTTAAATTTAGATGAACAAAATTTAAAATGCTAATTTATAATCTATGCAGGTCTTCTGGAACCATAGGTTCCCTTCTCTATTCAGGACAGCTACCTCCTGTTAAGGTGTCCCCGTTTGATGCCTCTCTGTATTGTCCCTCCCAAGATATCTCCTCTAACCTGGAACTTGTGTGTTGCCTTTCTCCTGTCTTTCTTGGGTGCTAGGCCCTCTGGGTTCTGCTTTTAGCTTTTCCCAGCTGTTAGACAGCTGGGAGGAAGGAGAACTAGTGCAATCGACCTGCAGCTAGGATACCCGACCCTTGGAGATTTAAATAAATGGACTCAACTTTTCATCCCACATGGAATGGGAAAGGAGGCAATCCTTGCTACACCTTCCCCTCTCTCTGAGGCCTTTTTGGGAGAGCTTATGTGCCATACCCAGACTCTTAAATTCTACCTTTCTGCTTCTGGAATTCTCCTTCTCCATTGTACTTTATTCTCCTTTCTGCATCTTCTGCCCACTTCCATATGTGTCTTCTTTCTGTGCATTGCCCAAATCCCTTCAAAGGATTCAAAGTCTGGACAGTTCAGGGCTTTGTGTGTAATCCATGTGAGGTTTGGAGTCATGAAGCTGCACAAACCACTTATAATTGAATTTCAATATTTCTATTCTTGGATGATAGTCAGCTGAGTTTATGTATTAAACTCACCATGGTTGAAACTCCACGTGAACTGGGTAAACCACACCTATGAAGGCAGGGAGAGAAGGGAGGGAGGCAGTTAGGGAGGGAGGGATAAGGGGGGTTATCAACACAACAGGGAATACTCAACTCCCATTAGAAGCCTAGCTGTACACAGGCAGGCAGAGAAACTCAGAAATGTCAATAATTATTATACATGTATATGTTCATTTCAAACTATAGTATGGTGGGGTTCCAGAGGAGACATGAGTTCAGGGAGTGGACGGAGGGTAGATCCTGGTCTAGGATCTTACTATCTCACTATGTCAATATCCATGTATGCATGATTTTGTAATAATTCCATCTAATATGTAATACGTTGAATTAATAAGAAAAAAAATATTTCTGTTCTCCAAATTCCTTGGCTATTCCTGCCACCTCTGGCCTGAGACCTAGAGCTCCCTTTTCCCTGACTCCAAAGTTCTCTCTTCATTCCCAGTTAGTCTCCAAACCCACAAATTCTTGTTCTTTTCTTATGCAAGAGAGTTTTGCTGTCTATCTTATTCCTTCCTCATTCAAGCTTTGCCCTAAGATACTTTCCACACCTGAAAGGGCACCTCAGGCTTCTGTATTTCACCAATAGAGGTTGTTCTCTAGGATGAATTCTGTCAGTAGCTATTAAACTGGCATTTGTTTAATGTGCTCTGCTAAATATTAACAGTTAATGAATTAATCTCCTTCTAGAAGTACATGCATGTTCCCAGGAGATTAACCTAAGGAATCCAGTGACTTCCTTCACAGAGCTTCTGGACTACACATGGTCTCCTTTGGTGAAAGGTGTCTTTCTAGGGGTCTTTTTCATCTCCTACCCATTGTTTCTCAGAAGTCAGATTGCTTTATTTTTCTACATATCTTGTGTTCTTCTTCTCATTTTTGTTTTCTCTTCAAGTACGTATATTCACAAGAATGTGGAGAAAGACCTTTGAAGAATAGGGGATTTGCAATGAAAGTAGCCCTCTTTCCTTGAGCATAAGTAGTGTCTTTGCTAACCCATTTATATGCATTATTCCCTGGGAGGAATCCACTGTGTGATGGAAACAGTGCTTTGTGAAAAAATACACTTCACAAAGTGTTTAAGGTTATATAAGCAGTGAATTCAGTCTAGGTGGGTCTTACTCCAAAATCCTGTGCCCTTTACCATTAGGCTACAGGGGCAGTCAGCATGTGACTTTTCTCTGTAGAGCAGTAGAGCAGTTCATTACATTTATTTCTTTAAGGGCAAAAGTCCACTGATTGCAATGTGCTGTTTTTTTTTTTTCTTTCTTCTAGTGAGTAAATGCAGCATTGTTCAAACAGGCATCATTTCTTTATATATGAACAAGAATCCATTAGTTGTGGGATATGTTGATTGTGTGACAAGTTTAAACCAACAATAAAGTATTGAGATAGCACAATATTGTTTAAAAATTAACCTCAATTCAAAAAAAGTTAACCTCATTTCCTTTATAAATATGCATTGTGTATGCATATACAATATAACATAAAATCTATTTCCCCTTTTATTTTCCTGCACCTGCAGTAATGTCAAGAGAGTTAGTATATTCTAGCTATTTTTTAATTGGTTAAATTACAATAATGTGATAAACTTGGTTAAAGTTAAATATAAGAGAGCAGTGAATGTTACTAATTGAAATATAATTGCTTTTAGCATGATTCTACTGAAAAACAGTGATTGTCATAAATACATTTACAAAGTCATTTCATCATATAAAAGACTTGTTTTCAAATACTTTATCAGAAAAAAGTGTCTAAGATTTGGTTTAAAAAATTTTCGTAGATAATGTATCAATACTGTTAGAAAACTCCAAATTTTAAAAAGGTATATGATGAAATTTTTCCTTCCTACCTTCAGTCTTCCCTTCAGTACTTCCTGCTGCCAGTCTCCTTTTTCCAAGTAATCATTGTCATGAATATTCTCATAATATGAGCATAAATATATCTTCATATTTTGCCATCTTATATGCAAACACTAGAATGTTTAAACACCAATGCATGTGATTTTCTTTAATGAACAATACATCATGGAACTTTCCCCAAATCAATATATAAAGAAATTTTTCCATTCCTTTTTTTCAGCTGAATGATATTCAGTTGTATGATGTTCCATACTTTATCAGTACTCAATTGAAAGAAAGTAGGTTTGTTTTGAATCTTTTACTATTTTAGACAGTGTTTAAACAATTTACCTTGGGTCTTTTTGCCCATGGATAAGTATATCTGCAGGAAGTATATATAACTGATATATCAAAGAACATACGAATTTGTAATTTTTTTTAATGGTACTGGGAATTGAACCCAGGAGTGCTCTAGCACCACGCCACATCCCTGGTCCTTTTTATTTACTTATTTTGAGACAAGATCTCACTAATTTGCTCAGGCAGCCCTCAAATTTGCAATCTTCTTGTCTTAGCCTCTGCAGTTGCTTGGGTTACAGGTGTGGGCTGCCACCTCGCCAGACTGCACTTGTAATTTTGATAGGCATTACAAAATATCCCTCTGTAGGGGTATTACTAAAGTCTAATAAATTTAAAAAAATATAGCCAGGGGTGGTGGCACATGCCTAATCCCAGGACTTGGGAGACTGAGACAGGAGGAACGAAAGTTTGAGGCCAGATTTGGCAACTGAGTGAGGCCCTGTCTTAAAATTTAAAAAATAAAAATAAAAAGAGAGAGAGAGAAAGAAAAAAGGGACTGGAGGTGCAGCTCAGTGGTGGAGTGTTGCTGGGTTCAATCCACAGTGCCACAAAATGATTCTGCTGCTGCTGATAATAATAATAATAATAATAATAATAATAATAATAATAATATAATAAGCAGCAGCAGCAACAGCTAACGTATAAGAGTTTCTATTTACAGCCTTGATGATAGGGTGTTAGCAAAGTTTGGCTTTTGCCACTCTAACATGAAAATCTTAGATGAGTATTATTTTTTATTTTTGTATTTTTCTTCTTATGAATAATGCTAGGCCTTTTTTCATATATTTATGATCAATTTGCATTTCCTCTTCTGTGACCTGTTTGTCCATTTGGTCATATCATTTGCCCATATTTTTCTTTCTTTTTTTTGGTACAGGATTTGAATTCAGGGGTAATTAATCATTGAGCTACATACACAACCTTTTTTATTTTTTTATTTTGAGTCAAGGTGTCACTAAGCTGCTTAGGGCCTTGCTAAGTTGCTGAAGCTGGCTTTGAACTTATGATCCTCCTGCCTCAGCCTCCTGAGTTGCTAGGATTACAGGTATGCATCACTGTGCCTGGCTTTTTGTCTATATTTTTCTATTGGGTTATTGTTTTATCAATTGCTATTAGAGAGATTTATTTGTCCTAAATATTGTAAATGTTTCCCCCAGATCCACTCCTCAGAGGTAACCAGTTAGAGATTGGAAGGAATTAGTCTGATTTCATGTAAAGCATTTTCAGAATTGCTTTTCTCTTTGTAGGAGGAAGGTCTGTCTCTTGTTTTTTATCAAATATCAATTTTTAAAAATTATTGTATTTACATTGGTCTTGAGCATTTCTTTTTTTGTTTTCCTTTTAGAGAGTAAGGGAGAGAGAGAGAGAGAGAATCAATTTTATTTAGTTTTTCATGTGGTTTTCATTTGTCTGTACGTGGTGCTGGGGTTCAAACCTTCAAACTTGTGTATGCCAGGCAAGCGCCATAACGGCTGAGCAACCACTCCAGACCTTGAGCATTTCTTATTATGGTTGTTTGTACTGTATGAATGTTTGCTACAGCTACTTTCCTTTTGGTCCAGAAATGATCTACCACCTCTCTCTGGTTCAATATCCTACTATCATAGGGCTGTAGCTCTGACAGTGTTCTGAACTTTTTTTGGGAGAGAACCATCTTTGCTTTCCACATGGTCACTGGTCAGGAAGCAGAACCAGAGAAAGGCCAGCTGGGCACTGACACACACCTGTAATGACAGTGACTTGATACACTGGGAGAGGAGGATTGCAAATTTGAGGTCAGCCTCAGAAATTCAGTGAAGCCCTCTTGTCTCAAAATAAAAATTTTAAAAAAGGGATGTAGCTGAGTAGTAAAGTGCTCTTGGGTTCAATTCCGAGAGGGGGAGAGAGAGAGGGTGAGAGAGAGAGAGAGAGAGAGAGACACCAGCACAGTTCTTATCCATTACTGTCATGTTGAAGAACTTCATTCCCTTATAACATTCTGAGATTAGGAAGGACAAATTCAATTTCAGAACTGTCATTGCTTAATATTTGAGGAATAATTAGTATCTAAAATAGCAGGTTTTTCAGTTTACCTCAAATCATTTGGATTAATGTGAACTATAAAAATTCATTTGAACAAAGTACAAGATTTCCTCTGATGATCACATTTTTAAAAGTCAACTCCTTTTGCAAAGAAATGTGAGCCTCACTTTTACTCTAAATCGATAGTTGTTGTGGACATACCAAGTTACTTTTGCATACTGGAACATTCTCCATTCTTAAATTAATAAAGAAAAACCATGATACTAATATTTGTAACTTGTCAGTTGATTATGATTAAGATGATTTCTTATTCCCTGGGAATTATCATGCATTTAAGACCAATAAACAGCAATAGCAACACCCTGGGGGGGCATCCCAACACCTTTGGAATTGGCAATTTTTTCTGTCAATATCTACTCACCTCAATTCATCGAATTATAACATATAACATTTGTGTTTACTTAAAGGGGTTATGGATCTTTAAGTAAACAATTTTAAAGCACTCTTATGTTCACTGCAAAACTGAGAGGCAGGTACAGAGATTTCCCATACATGCTCCTGCCCCCGCATGCACAGCCTCCCCTCTCTCCCCATCCCCCTCCAGAGTGGTCCATTTGTTACAGTTGATGAAGTTACAGGGACACAACATTATCACCTAAAGACCATAGTTTACACTAGGGTTCCCTCTTGCACATTTTATACGGTTGGAAAAATGTATAATAACACGTATAAACATTTTAGTATCATATAGACTAGATTCACTGCCATAAAAATCCTTTGTGCTCTGTTCATCCATCTTCTCCCACCCCAGACCCTGGCAACCACTGACACTATCTTCCTAGTTTGACTTTTCCAGAATGTCATGTAGTTGGAATCATGCAGACTGTAGCCTTTTCACACTGGCTCCTATACTTCCTAGTACATATTTAATTTCCTCTGTATCTTTTCATGGCTTGATCATTTGTTTCTAGTGCTGAACAATATTCTTCTTCTTTTTTTTTTTAAAGAGAGAAGGACAGTGAGAGAGAAAGAGAGAGAAAGAAAAAGACAGAGAGACAGAGAGAATCAATTTTTATTGAGTTTTTCACATGGCTTTCATTGCTCTGACACTTAGCTGTGTACGTGGGTGCTGGGGTTTGAACCCATGGACTCACGAATGCTGGGCAAGTGCCATAAGTCCTGATCCACCCCTCCAGCCCCTGAATAATATTCTTTATCAGGTTGTACTACAGTTTACATAGCTATTTGACTATTATAGGACATGTTGGTTGTTTCCAAATTTGGGAAATTATGGATAAAACTGCTGTAAGCATCTGTGTGCAAGTTTTTACGTAGCCATGTGGCTTTATTTCCTTTGGGAAAATATGAAGAAATGTGATTGCTGAGTCATATGTTAAGAGTAAGTTCAGTCTGATAAGAAATGACTAAATTGTCTTCCTGAGTGACTGTATGATTTTGCGTTCCTTCCAGCAAGGAATAAATTTCTCTTGTTCTACATCCTTGCCTATGTTTGCTATTGTCAGCATCTTGATTTTAACCAGGTGTACCATCATATTTTGTTATTTCTATTGGTATGACATATGATGTGGAACATTTTCTTATAAATTTTTATTTATTTATTTATTCATCTGGCTCTTGTTTCTCCGACGCTTAGTTGTGTATGTGGTGCTGGAGTTTGAACTCAGGTCCTCATGCGTGCAGGCAGATACAATCCTGCTGGATTTTTAAAAATAGGTGCTCAGCTGTGGATTTTTAATTTTTGAAACATTAGAGTAAAAAAATCTTTCACTTAAAAAATCACCTGTAATAGTATGAATTCTGAGTAAGTTGTCCTGTTTTTTTTTTTTAAGAGAGAGAGAGGGAAATGAGAAAGAAAATCTGTTTTATTCAGTTTTTCATGTGGTTTTTGTTGCTCCAACACTTTGTTGTGTAGGTGACCCTGGGGTACTTACCAGCATCCTCACGCATGCCAGGCAAGCACCACAGCTACAACTGCTAAGCCACCACTCCAGCCCCATAAGTTGTTCTTTCATTGTTGCCTTTTCCTTCTGCTTTCAAAATTCTTAATACTGGGGCTTGTGATCAACTCCAGATTTCCATGTGTTTCATTGGCTTGCCCTTTAGTTCACCATGTGGGGAATGTGTTTTTCTGCAAGTGACTGACCAGGTGGCAAGGATGTGATTTCTGTGATCAGAATGTGGTAGCTGGTTTAGTGATTTCTCTGATGGGGAATTTCCTCTGGGGCAGCAGTGCTGATGATGTCCCTCTAATTCAGCTACCTCTGCTTCACTGAACACAGCTAAACCCATGTGAAGGCAAACAGGAGACAATGTGGTAAACCACAGGCAGAAAGACAGAACTCTGGAGTATTCCTGACCAAATAAAGGCCTGACAAGGAAGAATATGTGTTGACAGCATTTCTTAGGACATGCTTCAAGGAACACATTAAAACATTTCCACAGGGTGCAGCCTTCAATCAGTAGAAGAGGTTCTTATAGCCCAAGTACACAGGGTCAAGTTTTCCAGTGACCCCCCAGCACAGCAGCCAACATGGGGGCTACTGGAGTAATTAAACAGATTTCATTAAATGTCAGCAAAAGCTCGAGGCCAGCTATAGACAAACTTTTGTGCATTATTATATTCAGGTCCTTCCAGAAACATTTATCCTAATCTAATCAAATGAGATATTGAAGTAGGGAGACATTATTAAAAAGGAAGATTTGTTTTTCTGCCTTAGGTGATAATGTTTTAAGAAATCCTTCTGTTTCATTAAACTTACAATATATGGCTAGATAAATTCTCCCCAAAGAGAGTTTTTTTGGACAATTGCATATACTTGCTGGGCATGGTGATGGTGGCACATCCCTGTAATCCCAGCAATTTGGGAGGCTGAGGCAGGAAGATCACAAGTTTGAGGATAGCCTCAGCAATTTAGTGAGACTCTGTTTCAAAAAAAAAAAAAAAAACTAAAATAAAATGCAAAGGAATGGAGATATAGTTCAGTGGTAAAGTGCCCCTGAATTCTGTCCCCAGTGCCCCCTCCCAAATGCATATACTCTCATTTACTGATTTTGGATTCATAGTCACCTAACACTAATTAATTATGTTATAACATAGCTACTATTCTCCCAATTTTATAATCCAGGAAAGGAGGACTCAGAAAGGTTAAGTACTTTATCCAAAATCACACAGCCAGTAAATGAGCATAAACCCAGGTGGAATCATGCAAGACAATTCTATTCCCTCCTTAAACTTTATTAGATATGTTTAAAAGCAGTTGTTATTATATCAGATTCTATTATGCTCCTTCCTTTCATTAGTGAAGTCTCATTCTGTTTGATTATTTGATGTGAGAAATGTTTATGCCAATCATACTTATTAGCAATTTGCTATCCCAGTTAGCTTGTTATATTAAGAAAGAATTCCATTTCTTTTATTGGTGTGTATTAGTTATACAGGATGGCAGATTTCATTGTGACGTATTCATACATGCTTAAAACATGCTTTTAAAATTTTCTTTCTTTCTTTTCTCTTTATTGGTGTAGTATAGTTGTACATAATGATGGGACATGCTGTATTTTTTCCCCATTGATGTACCAGTGAGGAAAAGATGGGAACAATTTGAATATGCAGCATTTCCTCAAGCACAGCAAGGTTGGATATTTGGATTTAGCTTATAGTACTTCTCAGATATCATATATTTTCAAAATGTGTGGGGTGTTGAAGAGAAGAATGAGAAATAGGAAGATGTGTAATTGCAATAGTGTATAGAGGGCTACAATTTCAGAAGTAGTATCTTATAAACAACTTGGTTCCTCTTAGAGATACTTTGGGTTTATTTGATGATCTTGCCTCATTATTTCATTCCTGAGAAGTTGCTGAGCTCATGGGTCAAAGACATCTAGCTATGCAATTACTGGAAGAAAACAGAGGGAAAACACTTCAAGACATTGGTGTAGGCAAAGATTTTTTTGGATGACACCCCAAAAATACAGACAACAAAAGCAAAACAGACAAGTGGTATCTTATCAAACCAAGAAGCTTCTGCACAACAAAGGAGACAACAGAGTGAAAAGACAACCTTCAGAATGGGAGAAAATATTTGTAAACTATTCATCTGGCAAGGGATTAAAACCCAGAATCAACTCAACAGCAAAAATCCAAATAATCTGATTTAAAAATGAATGGATTATTTGAATAGACAGCTGTTAAAAGAAGACAAATGCCCAATGAATAAATGAAAAATGCTTAATACCACTGATGATCAGGGAAGTGAAAATCAAAGCCACAAGGAGATGTCACCTCACCCATTAGGATGACTGCTATCAAAAGAAAAAAGTAACAAATGTTGGTAAGCATACAAAGAGTGGGGAACACTCTAACACTCTTGGTGGGAATTAAATTAGTACAATCACCTTGGAAAACAGGACCATGATTCCTTATAAAACTAAAAACAGAATTACCCTGTGAACCAGTTATCCCCCTATATATCCAAAGGAACTGAGATCTTATCAAAGAGATATGGACTCTCATGTTTATTGCAGCCCAGTAACCAATAGCTGAGATATGGACTCTATCAAGGTGTCCATCAATATATGAATGGATCAAGAAAAGGTGGTAGGAATATTATCCAGCCACTTAAAGAATGAAATCCTGTTGTGTCAGAATAGATGAAACTGTCAAGTGTAGAAAGATAAATAACACGTGTTCTCATTTGTGAAAGCTGAAAAACAGATCTCAGAAGAAAAGCGTGGAATAGTGGTCACTAGAGAATGAGGAGAGGAAGAGGGAAGGAGGAAGGAAAGAGCTTAGATAAGAGGCACTAAAATATTTTAACTTAGGAGGAATTAGTTCTTTATTTGATAGCCTAGTCCTCCTCATCCTTCTGCAGCTCCCTGGGCCATCTCCTGAAATTTAATACAGAATTGGTAGTGAAGCCAGTTTTCCTGACTTCTTAGCCAACATGTTTTTTCATTACATTATGATTTCCTTTATGACCTGGATCTGCTGTTTAACTCTCAGTGTAAATTTGGGCAAACTCTTCTACTTCTCTGGGCAACCTTCTCAATGGAAGAAAAATGAGAATGATGATACGAATTTCCAAGGGTCTCTGGGAGAATTAATAAGATAAAAGAGTTTGTGGTACCTACTGGGCCTGTTTTATCCCACCTGAGAGCTCTTATTTCTTTTTTAAGGGAGGGCAGGCGGCGGAGCAGTGGTTCAGTGGTTACAGTGCTTGCTGGGCATGTGCGAGGACATGGGTTTGAACCCCAGCACCATGTATGCAATGAAGTGTTGAAGCAATGAAAGATACGCAAAAACTTAAATAATTCTGATTCTTTCTTTCTAACTGACCCTCTCTCTTTTAAACAAATAAACAAACCAGCTCCATGGACCTAGGAACTACATCTATTTTTTTTTTTAAAGAAAGAGAGACAGTGAGAGAGAGAGAGAAAGAGAGAATCAATTTTTTTTTTTTTAAGAGAGAGGAACAGTGAGAGAGACAGAGAAAGAGAGAAACAGCTTTATTTAGTTTTTTCGCATGGCCTTAGTTGCTCCAACACTCAGTTGGGTACGTGAAGCCGGGGCTTGAACCTGGGTCCTCGTGCTTGCCAGGCAAGCGCGGAAACCACTGAGCCACCGCTCCAGCCCCAGAGAATCTATTTTATTTAAGTTTTTCATGTGGCTTTCGTTGCTCTGACACTTCACTGTGCATGTGATGCTGGGGTTCAAACCAGTGAACTCATACATGCCAGGAGAGCTATAACTGCCAAGACTGCCACGACACCACTCCAGCCCCATCCCTCTCTCTCTTAAAAAAAAAAGAGAGAGAGAGAGAGAGAGTTAATTTTTTATTTTTTTCATCTGGTTTTTGCTTTTTCTTCATATGGTTGTGTATATGGTGCTGGGGACCCAACCTGGGTTCTCAGCATGCTAGGCAAGTGCTCTACCACTGATTACCTCTCTAGTCTCAAGGCTCTTATTTCTTTTTTTTTCTTTCTTTCTTTTTCTTTTCTTTATTTTTAATTTTTTTTCTTTTCTTTCTTTTTTAAGAGAGAGGGACAGTGAGAGGGGGAGAGAGAGAGAAAATAAGTTGTAAATAGTTTTTTCATGTGGGTTTCATTACTCCAACACTTTGTTGTGGTGCTGGAGTTTGAACCCGAGTCCTCACACATGCCAAACAAAAGTCATAACTGCTTAGCCACTGCTCCAGCCCCATGCCTCTTATTTCTTAACTCTTATCTTTTTTTTCCTAGTAATTGCTCTCCCCATATGCTGACTAATGTAATAGAGCTTATTGCAAGGCTAAGTACTGCATTTATGGATAGACATTGAAGTAGCAATATGATCTAGCTCTGACTTGGCTTCTTATTGAAGTAGATGTTCTTTCATGCCTTCCACTAAAAGCCACTAATCTGGATAAGTGGTGGGATGCATTTTTAATTTTTTTACTTTTTGTTTTCGTGTGGTACTGGGGATTGATCTGCTCTGCCACTGAGTGAGTGGGGATGGTTTTGAATGTAGGTATCTTGTCTTCAGCTTAGTGACATATGGGTATTGAATGGAAATCTGTTGACTCAAGTTTCCAGTTCCCTTTTCTTGGTCTTTTGTGAAGAAAGCAGCATGATGATACTGCTTTATGAAAGTAAAAAAGCAAAAATCCTCATTTGCAAAAAAAGTAAGCAAGCAAGCTTTTCTCAAAAGAGATTTATTGGCACAGAGGGAAAATTGCATTAAAATTAACCTATAATGGGAAAGAATGCTCTTTGTGTATATTGACTTTTTTGGCAAAAAATTTTAGAAAATTAATTTGGTTCTTGGGGTCAGATGTAATGTACCAACTATGCACGAAGCCATGGGTTTGAACCCCAGAACTGCAAAACCACCACCACCAACAACAAAAAAGTTAAAGAGAGAAGGACAGTGAGAGAGAGAATCAATTTTAGTTTTGTATGTGGCCATCGTTGCTCTGACACTTTGCTGTATATATCTCACATTTTCTTAATCCATTCATCTGTTGACGGTCATCTGGCTATTGTGAACTGTGCTGCTATAAACATTGATGTGACTATATCACTACAGTATGCTGATTTTAGTTCCTTTGGATAAATACCGAGGAATGGAATAGTTGGGTCATATGGTCACTCCATTCCTGGTTTTTTGAGGAATCTCCATACTGCCTTCCAGAGTGCTTGCACTAATTTGCAGTCCCACCAACAAAGTATAAGTGTACCCTTTTCTACATCCTCACCAGCATTTTTTATTATTTGTATTCTTGATAATCGCCATTTTGACTGGAGTGAGATGAAATCTCAGTGTAGTTTTGATTTGCATTTCCTTGATTGCTAGAGATGTTGAACTTTTTTTCATATATATGTTGGTCATTTGTGTTTCTTCTTTTGAGAAAAGTCTGTTTCATTTTTCTTGCTCATTTATTTATTGGGTTATTTATTTATTTGTTGGTGTTAAACTTGTTGAATTCTTTCCATATTCTGGATATTAATCTCCTGTTTGAGGAGCAGCTGGCAAAGACTTCTCCACACTTTGTAGGTCTGCTTTTCATACTCCTAATCATTTCTTTTGATGCACAGAAGCTTTTTAATTTGATGCTATCACACTTTTCATTTCTTGGTTTTATTTCTTGAGCTTTAGGAGTCTTATTAAGGAAGTTGGTGCCTGTATTTTCTTCTAGCAGTTGCAAAGTTTCTGAACTAATTCCTAAGTCTTTTATCCACTTTGATTTGACAAGAGATTGGCATCTAGTTTCATTCTTCTACGTATGGATATTCAGTTTTCCCAGCACCATTTGCAAAAAAAAAAAAAAAAAAGTATCTTTTTTGCAATATATAGTATAGTTTTGGCACCTTTGTTAAGTATCATATCACTGTGAATACATGAGTTTGTGTCTGTCCTCTACTCTGATACATTGATCTTCATGTCTGTTTTGATGCCACTACAATGCTGTTTTTACTACTATAACTCTGTAATATAATTTGAGATTTAGTATTGTTATGCCTCCTACATCACTCTCTTTGCTCAGGATTGCTTTGGCTATTCTGGGCCTCTTTTAATCTCCAAATGAATTTTAGGTTTTTTCCCCCTAGTTCTGTGAAGGCGGTAATTGGTATTTTGTTGGGGATCACATTGAATCTTATTTGAAACATTGCTTTTGGTAGTTTGGCCATTTTAACAGCATTAATTCTGCATATCCAAGAACATGGGAGGTCTTTCCATCTTCTAAGATTTTCTTCAATTTCTTTCTCCAGTGCTTTATAATTTTTAACATGAGATCTTTCCCTCCTTTGTTAGATTAATTCCCAAGTTTTTCTTTTTTCTTTTTTTAGGATATTATGAATGCGGTGGTTTTCCTGATTTCTTTCTCAGCAGTATCACTGTGGAATACAGGAAAGCTATTGATTTATGAGTGTTGATCTTGTATCCTGTTACTTTGATGAATTCATTTAACAGCTCCAGAAGTCTTTTGGTGGAATTTTTTTCTGACTTCTAGATATAGGATCATGTAATCAGCAAACACATATAATTTTTTTTTTAAGCAAGAGAGGACAGCAAGAGAGAGGGAGGGAGAGATAATCACTTTTATTTAGTTTTTCCATGTTGATTTTGTTGCTCTGACACTTCATTGTGTACATGGTGCTGGGATTCGAACCCGTGTCTTCACACATGCCAGGCAAGTTCCACAACCACTGAGCCACCACTCCAGCCTCTAACAGACATATTTGACTTCTCTTTTTCTCTAATTGTATCCTTTTAATTTCCTTCTCTTGCCTGATTGCTTTGGCTAGAGTTTCAAGAACTATATTGAACAGAAGAGGTGAGAGAAGGCATCCTTATTTTGTTCCTGATTTTAGAGGAAATACTTTCAGTTTTTCTCCATTCCATATAATGTTGGGTCTGGGGTTGTTATAAATAGCATTTATAATGGTGAGTTAAGTTCCTTCTATCCCTAGTTTCTCTGTAATTTTTAAAAAATTCTTTTTTTTATACAATTTATTTTTTACTTTTATTTTATTTTTTTGTGATGATAAGGATTGAACCCAGTGCCCCATACGTACTATGCAAGTGCTCTGCCACTGAGCTAGAGCTGCAGCCCACCTCCAGCATTTTTAATATGAATGAGTGCTGGATTTTATCTTTTCTGCATCTTTTTAGATGATCATATGATTCTTGACCTTAATTCCATTTATGAGGTGAATTACAGTTATTGATTTGCATATGATGAATCAACTTTGCATCTCTACAATGAAACCTACTTCATCATGGTGTGCATGGTATATGATCTTCTTGATAAGTTTTTGAGTGCAGTTTGCTAATATTTTATTAAGGATTTTTTGCCTCTATGTTCACCAGGGATATTAGTATGTTGTTTTCTTTCCTTGATATGTCTTTGTCTGGTTTTGGTACAAGGGTTATACAGGCTTAGTAGAATGTATTTGGAGTGTTTCCTCCCTTTCAATTTCATGGAATAATTTGAGAAAGACTGGTGTTAGTTCTTCTTTAAAGGTCTGATGGAACTCAGCTGAGGGGCTGTATCAGTGGCTCAGCAGTTATGGTGCTTGCCTTGTATGCACAGGGATTCATGTTTGCACCCCAGTACCACATACACAAGGAAGTGTTGGAGCAATGAAGGCCAAATAAAATTGATTCTCTCTCTCTCTCTCTCACTGTCCCTATCTCTTTAAAAAAAGAAAAGAAAAGAAAAGAAACAGCTGAGAATCCATCTGGTCCTAGGCTTTTCTTTGTTGGAAGTCTTTTAATTGCTGATTCAATTTCATTACTTGGTATTTGTCTTCCTAGTACGAAGGTCATATGTTTGTAGAAATTTGTAAATGTATTCTATATTTTCTAGTTTATTGGAGTATATATGTTCAAAATAGTTTCTAAGGATCCTCTGGATTTCAGAAGAGTCTGGTGGTGTTTCCTTTTTCATCTATAATATTGTTTATTTGTGTCTTTTTTCTCTTTCTTTTGCTTAATCCGGCTAAGGATTTATCATCTTATTTATTTTCTCAAAGAACCAAATTTTTGTTGCATTGATCCTGTGTAGTTTTTAAATTCTTAATTTCATTAATTTCAGCGCTGATCTTAATTATTTCCTTTCTTCCACTGATTTGGGAATTAGTCTGTTCTTGCTGTTGTAAGATCTCTACATGGAGCATGAGTTTATTTATTTGGATTTTTTTTTCAGAGAGAAGGACAGTGAGAGAGAGAAAGAAAGAGAGAGAGAATCAATTTTTATTGAATTTTTCACATTGCTTTCGTTGCTCTGACACTCAGTTGTGTACATGGTGTTGGGGTTTGAACCATGTACTTACGCATACCAAGCATCTACCATAAATGCCAAGCCACCTCTCCAGCTCCGATTTGTTTTTTAAAGAGAGAAACAATTTTTGTTTAGTTTTTGTCTGGTTTTCGGTGCTCTGATACTTAGTTGTGTATGTAGTGCTGTGGTTTGAACCTGGGTCCTCTCACATGCCAGGCAGGTGTCAGTAACTGCTGAGTCACTGCTCCTGCCCAAATCTTGTTTAGTTTTTTTTTAAATGTAGACACTCATTGCTATAAATTCCCTCTTCAAACTGCTTTTATACTGTTACAGATTTTGATATGCTACATCTCTCTTTGTTTCTAAGAATTTCTTGATTTCTCCCATGATCCACTCTTCATTTGAGAGAGTATTGTTCGGGATTGGGGATTTAGCTCAGTGGCAGAGCACTTGCCTAGCATGAGTTGGTCCTCAGCCCTGAAAAAAAAAAAAAAAAGAGAGAGAGTATTGTTCAGTCTTTGTGTGTGTTTATGTGGTTTCTATTCTTTTTCTTGCTTTTGATTTTCAGTTTAATTCCATTATGATCTGACAGGATACATGAGAATACATGAGATTATATCTCTTTTTTTATTTGCTAAAACTTACATTGTGACTGAGAATATGGTTTATTTTACAAAAGTTCTATGAGCTGCTGAGAAGACAAACTTAGTTGTTTTGCTGTGAAATAGTCTGTAGATGTCTATTACAACCATTTGATTTATAGTAATATTTAGGTAGGAAATAGCTTTATTGATTTTATGTTTGGATGACCCATCTATTGCTGATAAGGGTGTGTTGACATCACCTCATATTATTGTATTGGATTCTATCTGGGATTTAATGTTAAATTTTTTTAAAATGTCATTAAGTACACCGACATTTGGGACATATATATTTACTATCTTTATAACTTCTTGTTGGATTGCTCCCTTTACAAGTATGTAGTTACCTTCTTTGTCTCTTCTGATTAATTTTGGTCTGAAATAGACTTTGTCAGATATGAAAATAACTGCTCCTGCTTGATTTTGGATTTCATTTGCATGAAATATTTTTCCATCCTTTTACCATTAGCATCTTTGCCTATGAGATGAGTCTCTTGCAAACAGCATATAGTTGGATCTTTTTTTTTTTTTTTTTTGAGCCATTCTGCTAATCTATGTCTTTTAATTGGGGGGTTGAAACCATTCACAAACAATGTTATTATGGATATGTGTTTGTAGTTTCCTGTCATTTGGGTTTGTTTGCTATATTTAATTCTGCCTTGATTTCCATTTAGTTGGTTGCTCTTCTAGTGATTTTCATCTGTTTGGGAGCTTTGGGGTTTGACTCTGTGTGTAGCTTACCTTTGAATATTCATATAGTGCTGACTTGGTGGTCATTAGTTTATCCTTGCCATGGCAAGATTTTATTTCCCTATTGATGAATAAAATTTTAATATGATTTTTTACCAATAGAACAAAATCAGTTTTAGGATATGTTAGTCAGCTTTCCATTGCTGTGACTAAAGTAAGTGACATAAACAACTTCAATAGGAGAAGTTGATTTTGCCTCATGATTTCAGAGATTTCGGTTCACATTAGCCAGCTCTATTGCTTTGGGTCTGAGTTGAGGCAGAACATCATGATAGAAGGTTGGATCAGAGAACAGCTGCTCAGTTCGTGACATTCAGGAAACAGAGGCGGGGAGAGAGAGTGTGTGTGTGTGTGTCAGACAGACAGACAGACAAAGAAAGTGAGAAGAAGGTCCAGGGCAAGACCAAGGGCAGACCCTGAAGGACCAGCTCCCTTCAATTAGGCCCCACATCCTACAGTTTCTGTCACTTCCCAATAGTCCAATCAACTATTAATCCTCTGATGTTATCAGAGCTCTCATGATCCAATCATTTCCCAAAAGCTCCACCTCTGAGCTGGAGCAGTAGCACAGCAGTTGGAGCACTTGCCTGGCAGGTGCGAGGACCCAGGATCGAACCCCAGCACCATGTAAACAACTAAGTGTCAGAGAAACAAAGGCCAGATGGGAAAATAAAAAAAATCGATTCTTTCTCCTTCTCTCTCTTAAAGGAAAAAAAAAAAAGAAAGAAAGAAAGAAAAAAAGCCCCAACTCTGAACATTGTTGCCTTGGGGACTAAGCCTTCAACACATGAGCCTTTTGAGGACATTTCAGATTCAAATTCTAACATAGTAGATTTGTGATTCAAGTATAAATCACCATTAGGCTGACATGGTAGGAGAGTTAAAAACAGGGCCACAAGGAATAGTAAAGGAAAAAATGTTTTATGATTAAAATATCCCTATGATTCCTAAACTTGGTGGAAGGAAGTGCTAAATTAGAACCTTATATCTCAAGTCTGAGTATGTATGCATGAAACAGGTCCAAAACTGCATAGCAAAGTTATTGAGAAGTGATCTATGACATCAATCATGCACAATTCAGAGTTAACCCTAGAGGTACATGTACTGTATAGGCCAAGCAGAATGGTATAGACTTTGAAACTAACTGGCCAAAGAACTATTTCTCATGAAAAAGGGGGCATGATGATACCCTTTTATGAAACTGTAAAACGAAATTCAATGAAATAATCCCATATTATCGTTTAGGTGTGAGGTGACCCTTAAAATCTCATGTGTGAGATAATGAGAGAAAGTTAAGAGGTAAACTGACTGGGATATGAAAGCCTTAATCCAATCAGTGAATCAATCCCCTGACAGGCATTAACTGAGTAGTAACTGCAGGCAGGTAGGGTATGGCTTGAGGAGTTGGGTCACTGGGAGTGTGCCTTTGGGATATGTATTTTGTCCCTGGGGAGTGGAGTCTCTCTGCCTCTCTGCTTCCTGAAACCAAGTCGCCAGGTGCTTTTCTCTGCCACACCCTTCCTCCCGGATGTTCTGCCTCTTCTTGGGCCCTGAGGAATGGAGTTGGCCATCTATGGACTAAAACTTCTGAAACCGTGTACCCCCTCAACGAAATTGTTCTTGTCAGGTCTTTTGGTCGCAACAGAAAAAAAACTGATTAAAACACCTCATATGAAAAGAAAGAAGGAAAGAAAGAAAAAGCTCTTTGCCAAAGAGAGATTCATTTGGACACAGAGAAAATTAAAAATTAGATTAAAACCAACATAAAGTGAGCAAGAATGCCCTTTATCTGTAGATGTGTTTTTGGTGGGTTTTTTTTTTTTTTTGGCAAAAAATTAAGAAAAAAATTATCCATAAAAGGAAAACCTAGATTTTTTTTAGTCTGGACCTAATCAGGCTGTTTGCTTGTTAAAACAACAAAAATGTCCACATTCTCCAGAGAATTTTAATAGGACCAGGAGTTATGTATTATAATATATATTAAAAATGTCCAGGATACAATCCCAAATAACTTGTCATATAAAGAAGCAGGAAGATATGAACAGTGGTTAAGTGAAAAGACAATGGACAGTTGCCAGCCCTGAGATTATCACTGGAGGAGACTGTGAGGAGGTCCCACAGAGGGGGCCTCCACTCAGGATGACAGGGTCCTTGATATATGTGATGGAAAAGAATTTCAGCATGTACTTATTGAGGTATAGCAGAGATTTAGTTAGGAAAGCAAGGATTGCACATTTGAAAGAAAAAAGAGATTGTGTGCTTATTGTAAGAGCCAGAAGTCATGCCTTGGTCTGGGGTTCTAATATTTATAGAGGGGCCTGAACCAGAGGTGGAGTCCGGTCTGGCTTATACAGTTTTGTCCTGGTTTTTCTTGTCCTCACATCATCCTACTTTCTTTGGGCAAAGGACACAGGGCTGGGTTGCTCAGGAGTTACTTGTTTTCCATTCCAATGGTTTATGGGTATTTTCCTGCATTCCAAGGGTTAAGGAGTGCTACTCTTTTGAGACTCAGTAAATCTTTCTTTCTCTATATCCCCAGATTCCTATCTCAAGAAGACCCATAGGGCTGGAGCGGTGGCTTAGTGGTTTTAGCAATTGCCTGGTATCCATGAGGATGCAGGTTCAAACCCCAGTACCACGTACACAACAAAGTGGTGGAACAATGTAAACCAGATGAAAAACTAAATAAAACTGATTCTCTCTTTCTCTCTCACTGTCCCTCTCTCTCTCTCTCAAAAAAAAAAAAAAAAAAAAGAAAAAGAAAAAAAAGAAAAAAAAGAAAAAGACCCAGAGGTTGGAATATTAGACTTTAAAACAGTTTCTATAACCACTTTTTATTTTTTATTATTTTTTAAAGAGAGAGAGAGGGGCTGGGCAGTAGCTCAGCGGTTACAGCACTTGCCTGGCGTGTGCGAATACACGGGTTCAAACCCCAGCACCACATACACAACAAAGTGTCCAAGGAATGAAATTCACATGAAAAACTAAATTAAAAAAAATTGCTTCTCTCTCTTACTGTCCCCTCTTTCTTAAAAAGAGAGAGAGAGAGAGAGAGAGAAAATCAATTTTATTTAGGTTTTTGTTTCTCCAACACATAGTTGTGTATGTGGTGCTGGGGTTCAAACCTGGGTCCTTGAGCATTGCAGGAAGCGCTCTATTGCTGAGCCACAGCTCTAGCCCCTTTTTGAAGGAAAAGTGAAGTAAATGAAAGGTAGAAATTTTCAGTAGATAAGCAGAAATTATAAACAGAAGAGTCAAATGGATATTTTAGAACTGAAAAATATAATGTGTGAAATTTAAAAAAAATCAATGGGTGGGGAAAAATAGTAGAATTAAGATCATGGAGGAAAGAGTCAGTGAATTTGAAGATTTGATCAATATAAATCTTCCAGAGTGAGGAACTGACAGGAAACAACAACATCAACAAATACATCATATCATCAGGTACATACAGATACAACATTTGTGTCATTTCAGTTCCAGAAGAAGAGATTGGTGCAGAAAAATATTTGAAGAAATAATGGCTGAAAACTTTGCAATTGGCAGAACAGATAAAGTTATGAATAAAGTCAAAGTAAATCATACTGGATACATTATAATCAAACCCAAGATATGTTTTCTATCTTTTCTGTTCTTTCTTTCTTTCTTTTCTTTTTTTTTTTTTGGTAGTAGGGATTGAAGCCAGGGGTGCTTAACCACTGAGTCACATCCCTAGCCCTTTTTATATTTAATTTTAAGACAGGGTCTCTCTTAATTTCCTTAGGGTCTTGCTAAGTTGCTGAGATTGGGTTTGAACTCCCGATCCTCCTGTCTCACCCTCTGGAGTTACAGGTGTGCGCCATCATACCCCACTCCAAAGATATCTTTTGAAAGCCAAAGAATGAAAAAATCTTGAAAGATGCTGAAAATCTCACAGTCCTAGAGATAATAGAACTATATTTTTAAAGGCTTTAAGAAAAGAACTATCAATCTAGAACTCTATAGTCATTGAAAACAGCCATTAGATAGAGTGGGGAAATAAGGATATCCTCAAAGAAATAAAACTAAGACAATTCACTGCTAGCAGATCTGCTCAAAAAGAAATGCTAAAGAATTCTTCAAGCAGAAGAGAAATGCTATAAGAGGGAAAACTAGAGCATTAGGATTGAAGAAGGAGCAAATGCATATGCAGGTATTATTTTATAAATTCTGTAAAATGTGTGTGACTACTGAAAGCAAAAAACTGTAAGATTGGTGTAGGTTCAATGTTATCAATATAATATAAGCTACAAATACAACATTAAAGGAGAAAGGTTCAAGAGATTTATGTCTTTTTTACTTATGTTGATTACATTTCACTTAAAGTGTTAATATTAACACTAAACTGATGACTAAAGGATATGTAGATATATTGTAATTCTTAGCATGACCACTAAAAGAATAAAAGATATAGCCAAAATGCTAATAGATAAATTGAAATGAGGGACTGGAGAAAATTAAAGGAATATAGAAAAGGAAAACAGATAATATAAAACAAAAGGCACAGATAGAAAATAAATAATAAAATGGTAGATTCAAATTCAACAATACAAATCACATTAAAGATTTTTGGTTTAAATAAACCAATTAAAAATGCAAGTTCTGGGGCTGGAGTGGTGTGGCTCAGCGGTTATGGTGCTTGCCTGGCACGTGCAAGTACGCACGTTCAAACCCCAGCACCACATACACAACAAAGTCTCAGAGCAACAAAAGCCACATGAAAAACTAAACAAAACTGATTCTCTCTTTAAAAAAAAATGCAAGTTCTGAGGCTGGAGTAGTGGCTCAGGGTATAGCGCTTGCCTGGCATGTGTGAGGAACTGTGTTGTACCACATGCACAACTGAGCTTCAGAGCAACGAAAACCAGATGGGAAACTAAAATAAAATTGATTCTTTCTTTCTCTCCTTCTCTCTCTCTCTCGCTCTTAAAATAAAAATAAAAATAAAAACAGAAGTTCTTTGATTAATAAAGATGGCCATTCTACCCAAAGCCCTTTACAGATTCAATGCAATCCCCATCAAGATACCTATGGCATTTTTCAGAGATATAGATAAAGCAATTCTCAAGTTCATATGGAACAACAGGAGACCCAGACTAGCCAAAACACTACTCTATAGAAAGGAAGAAATAGGGGGTATCTCAATCCCTGACCTGAAATTATA
>PVKS010004276.1:64427-95002 GCA_004027875.1 Aplodontia rufa | reverse complement strand
TTTTGGCTTGTGAAATTTCAACATTCATGTGGATGAGTCATCTAAGATTCCATCTTCAAAGTTTTTTGGCTTATACCATTCCAATAGCTCTCCTCTCCTTTCCAAGCATACAATTTTCTGGCATGCTCACACTTACATTTTTTTTTTCTACCTAGAACCTCTACCCTTCTAACAATCTAAAGCTCCCCAAACTATCTTTGAGCCCAAAATTCTGTCCCTCACACTTTGATCTGCCTATTTCTAATGTTCTGGTTTTTCGATATTATCATCATCATCATCTTTTGGTATCAGGGATTGAACCCAGGGGTGCTTAACCACTGAGCCACAACCCTAGTCCTTTTTATTTTTTCACTCTGAGACAGGGTCTTCCTAAATTGCTTAAGGCCTCTAAGTTGTTTTGGCTGGCCGAGAACTGGTGATCCTCCTGTCTCAGCCTCCTAAACTGCTAGGATTACAGGTATCTGCCACCATGCCAGGCTCTTTGATATTAATGAACTTTATTTTATTTTTTAGGTTTTTTTTTTTTTGTGTGTGTGTGTGTGTGTTGCTGGGGATCAAACCCTCAGCCTTACATATGCTAGGCAAGTGCTCTACCACTGAGCTACATCCTCAGCCCCTGAACTAACTTCATTGTCCCTACACCAACGGTTCCCTCCTGCCTTTATTTCTTTCTTATTATCCAGTTCTACATGAACCATGAAACTCTACAATTTCCTTCTGAGAAAAGTAGCCTGGGGTGACCATGCTTTGTGTCATATAATCCTGTTACTCTGGTCATGGCTGATTAAATCAGAAGTCTATAGTAACAGTGAAAGACAAATGTACCACTTAAAATATCTATTTGTTCCAATTGCCTGGCAAACAACCATAGACTAAACACAAAGAAGACCTGCAGTCTTTTAATGTGGTCCATATTGGATGGGCCTAACTGATCCAATCAAATCCTCTTTCTGGTGAGTTTGAATGTAGACACACAGAAAAATCAGTGCAAGCAGGGGGAAGTAGTAAATATATGCAGAAGTAGAGACACTAGAGAGCAAGAAGCTAAATTATGCCTGGGATGGTGGTGCATGCCTGCAATCCCAGTGGCTTGGGTGGCTGAGGCAGGAGGATCACAAGTTCTAAGTCAGCCTCAGCAACTCAGTGAGACCCTAAGCAACTTAGTAAGAGACCTTGTCTCAAAATAAACAATGAAAACAGGCTGGGGATATAGCTCAGTGATTAGGTTAAGTGCCCCTGGGTTTAATCGCAGGTACAAAACAAAAACAAAAACAACTAAGATATAGTAGAATTCTTTGAGCAAATAGGTAACCACTTCTGAGAAGGTTAGAAGATAATCGAGTGATCAGAGTTGATGTAGAATGTGAAAAATTCTACTGTATCCTAGCCATTTTTCCCTTCTCCATGATGCCTGTCTGCAAAGCCCATTTCCTAGGCTTCCTCCCTTCTGCTTGAGAGTCATCACCTTATACCTCTGCCTTTGAGATAACTTGAACTGAGGATGTTTCTGTTCTTCGACACTCCAAAAGAACCTAATGCCCCATCCAAGAGTTTTATCAACTCAAGTCTTCTCTTGCCACTGCTTCATAAACCTCCAATCTCAGATGAATCTACTTCTGTCTTCTCTGCTACTTTGTCTGGACTACGACAAAACAAAGTGGTGGGGGAAAAATCACATAACTTTTTGTAGATTCATATCACCATAAACTTATCTTTTCTCAGCTGGATCCTCCACAGCAAGCGATATTTAATATTTGTAATATTTTCTATTCAGCTTTGCTCTCTCATTCCCTGAAAAAATTTTCTAAATATCCACCTTGCTTCTCAAGTCAATTACTCCTTTTCCCCCATACTTCCTTATTTACCTTTGATCCTCCAGAATTAGGCATAGGGCTTGACACATAAAACTTTCCCCCAAAATATTTGTTGGATGAATGACATATTACATTCATCAGGGATTTCCTCGACTTCTTGCCTTGCTTCTGAACAAATATATCTGTATTACCAACAATCTTCATCTTTTCTCCCCAATCTCAAAGGAAAAGGACTCTTGTCTGCCTTCCAAGGACACCCCTCAAGAGCTCTAAAGCAGCATATCCTGGTCTGGATTCCCTGATATCTTCCTATCAGTTTTTGATCTCCTCCTTCTTTTCTTCCTCCGTCTCCTCTCCCCCTCTACTTTCCTGTCAGTCCTCTTTATTTGATCATTGTGTGTGTGTGTGTGTGTGTGTGTGTGAGAGAGAGAGAGAGAGAGAGAGAGAAGAGAGATGGGGATCCAACTTGCAGCCTCATGCATGCCAGGCGGGTACTCTTTATTCTTTTCCATTGATCTATTTGCCTCTTCTCTTGGCAATACTACACTGTCTTGATTACTGTGGCTTTACAGTAAGTCTTTAATGGTTTTGATGCTGGGGATTGAACCCAGGGTCTCACCCATGCCAAGAACACATTCTACTGCAGACCTATACTCCCTACCCTAGTGTCTTTGCTTTTACTTTTGCCCAAACCACTGCCACACTGCAATCAATGTGATCTTCAAAAGCAGAAAGCAGATCATGTTACTTCTCTGCTTAAAAACCTTAATGGTCTCTGTCACTTTAAAATGAAATCTAAGTTTCTTTATATAGTTCAAGTAACCATAAGACTGAGCTCCGTCTTTCTCCAGTCACATCATGTCACTTCCCTTCTCATTCATTATAGCTTATTTATTTCTGCTATAGTTTACTTTTTAAAAGAGAATCTATTTTATTTTTCATTTTTTTGTTTGTTTCTCTGACACTTGTGTATGTGGTGTAGGGGTTGGAACTTGGGTCCTCACACATGCCAGAAAAGCGTTCTAATCACTTAGCCACCGTTCCAGCCCCTGTAGTCTACTTTCTTGAATGGAATACACTTCATCAGTTTTTTGTTTGGTTTTGTTTTGTTTTGAAATGGAGTGTCTCTGTACTTCCCACGTTGATCTTGAACTCCTGGGCTCAAGCTATCCTCCTACCTCAGCCTCCTAGAGAGCTGAGACTATAAGCATGCACGACCTTTCCTTGCTACTTCACTAGTCTTTCCCCCTCCTTTTGAGACGCTGGAGATCAAACCAGGGCCTTGTACATGCTAGAAAAGCACTTTACCACAGTCATATCCCTAGCCCCTACTTCACTAGTTTGAAATTTTATATTTGCCTTGTCTTTAGGTTACAGCTCATGTCACTCGGCGAGGTATTCCTTTAACACAATGGTTCTTAACTAAGGGTGAGTTTATCTCCCAGAGATTTGGCAATTTCTAGACATTTGTTTGTTTTTTTTCTTTTTCTCCACTGATCACTGTTGGATGAATAAATGAATGAATTCCATGCAACTGGAACTACTCAATACTTTTCCCACTAAAATTTAATTTTATAAATTAATTCATTTCCCATCAAAGCATCTCTTTTATTGATTACTTCAACTTTTTTTTTTTTTTTGGTACTGGGGATTCAGTCACTAAGCTACATCCCCAGCCATTTTTATTTATTTATTTATTTATTTTATTCATGTATTTTTAAAGAGAGAAGGCGAGAGAGAGAGATAGATAATAAATTTTATTTAGTTTTTCATGTGGCTTTCGTTGCTCCGACACATAGTTGTACATGGTGCTGGGGTTTGAACCCCCATCCTCACGCATGCCACGCAAGCGCCATAACTGCTAAGCCATGACTCCAGCCCCTATTTATTTACTTTTTGAGACAGGGTCTCACTAAGTTACTCAGAACCTCACTAAATTGCAAGAGGTTGGCTTTGAACTTGCAATTCTCCTATCTCAGCCTCTGGAGTCACTGGAATTACAGAACTGAGCCACTGAGCCAGGGTTCAACTAATATTTTTGGAGTGCCAACTATGTGCCAAGCAATGATCTAGATGTTGGGTATAAGGTAGGGAACAAAAAATAGCCCAAGGTCTCAAAGAACTCACAAGTCAAGGGTTGGCTGGGGAGGGATACCAATATGTAAAAAGGCCATTTATGCTTTGGATTATGCTGGGTAATCAAGGAGATTAAATGATCTCCACTCTCAAGGGACTTAATCTATTCTGGGAGGGAGGATCAAAGATGCACAAAACAACTACAAATACCAGAAGATAATGCAAAAAAAGAAAAGCAAGATCTTTACCAGCTATAGATATCTGAGAAAGCTAAGGGGAAGAGATGCTATGCAGTTTGAGATGTATAGGGAAACCAATGAGAATTTGGTAAATACATGGAAGAAAAAGGAGAGAGGGCAGACCAGACAGAGAATGGCAAGAGCCAAGGCACAGAAGTGTGTATGCCAGGAACAAATACAAGTGTTTGGCTAAAGCACAGGGGACCAGTGAGATCTCAGGCTGGAAAGGGAGACTGGTCCAAACTGGGTCAATTAAGTAAGAACACAAGTGACCCAAATCTTGCCCACATTTCCTATAATTTAGAGCAGCATTTCCCTCATGTACACAGGGAAAGGGATTCTCAGAGAAATCTGGTGACTCAGCAAGGCATTAGTAGACCAGTATTGTTTTGACTGTCAGGATTTTGGGGAGGTTCCTGGTTTACCATAACTCCATCAGCAAGTGAGCTTGATAAGGCAACACCTATGAAGGGATAGAGTTCCTGACACCTAATAGGGACACTTCCTGTGTTAGTATATAAATAAACAATAGGTTGCCAGATTTTATTTATGCATTTTTTGGGGGGGAGACTCAAGAGGGAGTTCTTTTCTTTTTGTTCCAAGATACGGAAGAAATGAGTGTGTACTGTGAAAGAAGGACAAGGAAATAGGAGGGGGACCAAAGAATGGAAAGAATAGCTCAGTCTGTTTGAGAAATGCTATGCTGAAGTATTTATTTGCAAAATTTCAGTTGCCATAGCAATTGGATGCTGCTCTTTCCATTGCTCCTCTTTTAATCCTTTGCACGGCCTTTAAAGAAGTTGTTTCCTAGGTAGATGCAGTCCTAGCCATTGATTTTTTTTTTTAAGAGAGAGAAATAGTGAGAGAGAGGAAACAAGAAACAATTTTAATTTAGTTTTTCATGTGGCCTTCGTTGCTCCAAGACTTCTCTGTGTACGTGGTGCTGGGGTTTGAACTTGGGTCACACATGCAAGGCAAACGCTATAACCGTTTAGCCACCACTCTAGCTAAGTGACTATCCACTGATCTTTTTTTTCAGGGCTGAGGACCGAATTCAGGGCCTTGCATGTGCTAGGCAAGCGCTCTGCCACTGAGCTAAATCCCCAACCCCTGTCCATTAATCTTAAAAAAGATTTGCAGACATTTCTTTTCACCTGCTTCTCCTTTTCCTTTTTTGCAGTCCAAATTCAGCCACACATCTGGGAGGAAGTGGATGGTACTAGTTATTTCAGGAGCAGGACCTTAGGATCAAAGGAGCATTATTAAACCTGGTCTAAGCGGAAATATCCAGCTGCTCTCTTTTGTGGCATCCTGGTATATAAAAAGTGATAAGCATAGGGATTAAGTAGGTATAAAATGGCTTAAAAATAAAGCAAAAACCAGCTTGCAATTTTCAAACAGCATGGTCAAAATTCTCTGAAACACAAGGAGAGAATTACCTGCATTGGGAGGGAACAACAATGATTATGCTATGTAATCCCACTGAATCCTCACAACAGCCCTATGAGACAATCACAGCTAATGTTTACTGAGTTCTTACTACGTGGCTGGTAGTCTAGAGACTCTATTATCTCATTTGAGCCCTCACAACCACTTTTGCTGAAGACAGTTATAATCCTTGTTTCAAAACTGGAAAATGTGGACTGGGGGTGCAACTCAGTGGTGAGCACCCATTCTGCATGTACAAGCCCTGGGTTCACTCCCCAGCACTGCACAAAACAAATGAAAAAAGAACACATTTTAACAATCAGTTGTGGACAAATGTGCCAAGATCCTGTCCTAAAACTTAAAATGCCTTTTTCCAAGACAAAACTTCTGAACTGAGGGTCAGAGAGATTAAATAAATAGCTTGCTCAAGTCTACATGGGTAAGAAGTAGGATTCAAAAGTAGGCTTTCTTATTCTAAAGCTCATGAGCTTAAGCACTCCAAAAATAGAAAACAAAGTTCGGAGAATTTAAAAGACTTGCTCAAGGTTTCATAGCCAGTATGTCACAGATTAATATCTGATTCCAGGTTTGTCTGAGTTGAGAACTGAAAGGCTGACTTTTTTTTTTTTTTGTACCAGGTATTGAAACCTAGCAGAATGTAACCACTGAGCCATATCCCCAGATCTTATTTATTTTTATTTTTCTTAAATTTTGAGACAGGGTCTCACTAAGTTATACTGAGGGCCTTGCTAAATTGCTGAGGCTGGCTTTGAAATTGCCAGATTTCAAAAGTGGCTCAATGTCCTGAGCCATTGGGATTACAGGCGTTTGACACTGTGCCTGGTGAAATGGTGATTTTTTTATTGCATGTGTGGTACTCAGGATTGAACCCAGGGTCTCCTACATGCTAGACACACGTTCTACCACAAAGCTACATTCTCAGCTGCCCCCCCCTTTTTAAGAGAGAGGGACAGTGAGAGAAAGAGAGAATCAATTTTATTTAGTTTTTCAAGTGGCTTTCGTTGTTCTGACACTTCTTTGTGTACATGGTGCTGGGGTTTGAACTTGTGTCCTCTTGCTTGCCAGCCAAGCACCATAACTGCTGAGCACCACTCCAGCCCTCTCAGCTCCATTTTAAAAAATTTTATTTTGAGATAGCGTCTGGCTAAGTTGCCTAGGCTAGCCTTGAACTTGTGATCCTCTTGCCTCAGCCTCCCAAATAGTTGGGATTACAGGTGTGTATCACCATACCTAATAAAATGTTGACATTTTGTAATAAGAAAAGTAATAGGAAATTATTTAGTCTTCTCATCTAAAGCCAATTCTAAAAGCAAAACAATCTAACTGGGTTTTGTTTTATTATGTTCTTTAGATACAGCTCCTTCAGATATCTGTATGTAAATCACTAACCAGATAAAGATGCCTTTATTTATTTATTTATTTATTTTAGAGAGAGAGAGAATCAAAAATTTTTTTTCATTTGGCCTTTGTTTCTCCAACACAGTTGTGTACGTGGTGGTGGGGTTTAAACCTGGGTCCTCATGCATGCCAGGCAAGTGCTCCACTCTAGCCACCACTAGAGCCACCACTCTAGCCCCTGTTCTTTTCTTTGAGATCGGGTCTTGCTAGTTTGCCCAGGTTTGCCTCAAACTCAAATGATGTTCCTGCCTCAACCTCCCCAATAGCTAGGACTACAGGCCTGTATAGCTCAGTGGTAGAACACTTGCTTCTTATGCACAATGCCCTATGTTTGATCAAAGCACTGCAGATCAAACCAAATAACCAATCAACCAACCAAACAAAAAACCCCAATATTCACAGGCAATTGCCACAAAATAGATATAGCAAATTATATCAAAATGTAAAACTTCTGGACATTCAAGGATATAAGAAAGTAAAAAGGGAACCCATAGAACGTGAGAAAATATTTGCAAATCACTTAGTTGATAAGGGATTAGCACCCAGAATATATAAAGAACTCCTATTAACCAGGCATGGTAGTGCACACCTGTAGTCCCAGAGGCTTGGAAGGCTGAGGCAGGGGGCTCATAAGTTCAAAGCCAGTCTCAGCAATTTAGGGAGGTCCTGAGTAATTTAGTGAGACCTTGTCTCAAAATATAAAATAAAAAGGGCTGGGGATGTGGCTCAGTGGTTAAGTGCTCTTGGGTTCAATCCCTGGTACCACACACATACACAAAAAGAACTCATACAATTCAACAGTAACCAAAACCCGGGTCACGGCTGTGGGTGTAGATCGATGGTAGAGTGTTTTCTTAGCAAGCATGAGTTTAATCTCTGGCACCTCCATTCTCAAAAGAAAAAAGGAAACCCTAGTCACTTTTGGGCTGGTGTAAAACAATACCTTAGACTGGATAATTCATAAACAAAAGAAATTTTGCTTACAATTTGAGGCTGGGAAGTTCAAAATCAAGGTGTCAGCAGTTTGGTGCCTGACAAGGGCCCTGTTCCTCATAGATGGTGCCTTCTGTGTGTTCACATGCCATGAGGGCAACAAGCTCCATTGGCCTGTTTATAAGGGCACTAACGCCATTCATGAGGGCTCCACTTTTATGATCTAGAAATCTCCCTAAGGTCCCACTCCCATCACTTGGGAATTAGTTTTTAACATATTAATTTTTTTTGGCAGGGATAAACACATGCATTCTGACCATAGCAGACATATTCCTTGACTCCTAGAGGGTCTTGTAGTAGCAACAACTTAATAGGAATGAGCACCCTAAGTGCCTATCTCTCTGTTTCTATTGATTGGATGATTGATTGATTGTTACTGGGGATTGAACCCAGGGGCACTTAACCACTGAGCCACATTTCCACCCTTTTTATTTTGAGACAGAGTCTCACTAAGTTGCTTAGAGCCTTGCTAATTTGCAGAGGGTGACTTTGGACTTGTGATCCTCCTGCCTCAGCCTCCTGAGTCACTGGGATTATGGGTGTGCATCATCACACCTGGCCCATATCTTTGTTTCTAAATACAGTACTTTCTGTTAATAAAGATGTCAGGGAGGGGTTGGGGATTTAGCTCAGTGGCAGAGAGCTTGCCTAGCATGCACAAGGCCCCGAGTTCGGACCAAAGCCCTGAAAAACAAACAAACAAACAAACAAAAATCCCCCCAAAACATATACCAGAATCACAGCCTCTGGAACAGGAGTCTCCTAAGTTCCCTAATAGACTTATTTTTTCCTTTTTATCAAAACAAACAAAAACAACAATAAAAAGAAAACAAACATACAGCCTGTTTCCACAGATCTGGATGCAGTTTGAAGTTATGGAAGAAGACAGTGAGTCCAATACCTACTCAGCTCACACATGAAGCTTGACACAATGTTTCTAGAAATTTAATGGTATTGGGACTGGAGCAGTGGCTCAGCAATTACTGCACTTGCCTGGCATGTGCAAGGACACAAGTTCAAATCCCAGCACCACATACACAACCAAGTGTTGGAGCAACAAAAGCTACCTGAAAAACTAAATAAAAATTCACTCTTGGGGTTGGGGATTTAGCTCAGTGACAGAGCGCTTGCCTAGCATTCGCAAAGCCCTGAGTTCAGTCCTCAGCCCTGAAAAAAAAATTCTCTCTTTCTCTTACTGTCCCTCTCTCTTAGAAGAGAAAGAAAGAAAGAAAGAAAGAAATTTAATGGTATTGTACTGGCTGGAAGAAAAGTCTTTGACCACTATCTGGACTGTTCTGCTTGATGCATCACAAAAATATTTCCAAAGATTTATATGGAACATTCCATTCTTTGGCACAATACCATTGATGGATACTGTTATTTATTCTTTCTGATTCCTGTACCTGGTGGCTAACGTTAACATAATGATCAAGCAATAAAAATTTCGTGAACGTCTCTGTTAACTGCATACTAAATAGATTTACATTGACTAGGTACATCCTTGTCTTACCCACCCTCTTAGTCATGCACTTAAAGTGCTTGAGAAGGCGTAATGTTTCTGCCTTATTTTATTTTTTTGCAGCACTGGGAATTGAACCCAGGGCTTCATGCATGCCAGATAAAGGAATGCTAAGCTACATCCCCAGCCTGTTTCTGCTGGAGATTATTATTGTCATTTTAAATAATTTTTATGATTATTATTGGTTTTAAATAATTGTCATGCTGAGCAAAGTTAGCCAAACTCAGAGAGACAAGGCTCAAATATTTTCACTCATTTGGTTTATCAGATTTTCCAATTTCCAATTTCTATCCTCTTGTTTTCTTTTAGTCAGATGACCATTCTTGGATTAAGAATAACATGGTAGGGGTTGGGGATTTAGCTCAGTGGCAGAGCGCTTGCCTAGCATGTGCAAGGCCCGGGGAGTTCGGTGCTCAGCCCTGAAAAAAAAAAAAAAAAAGAATAACATGGTGGTTGGGGGATGGGGATGTAGCTCAGTGGTAACCTAGCATGCATGAGACCCTAGGTTTGATGCCCACCGCAGGAAAAAAATGTTAAAAGCTTGAGAATTAGACTCTTCTTATTTGCTGTATAGCTTTAAATTACATAACTGAGCCTCAATTTTCCAATCCATTAAGTGGGAATTCTGACAGATCTACCTCATAGGGTAACTGAGAATCCAGTAATATAATGAATAGAAAGTTGCTTGCAAAGCATTGAAGACCTAGCTGATTGTTTTTTTGTTTTGTTTTGGTTTGATTTGATTTGGTTTACTTGGTACTGGGGATTGCATCCAGGAGCTCTTAACATTGAGCCATATATCCCTGGCTCTTTTTTACATTTTATTTTGAGACAGGGACTCACTAAGTTGCTTAGGACTTCGATAATTTGTGGAGGCTGGCTTTGAACTTGAGATCCTCGTGCCTCAATCTCCTGAGTCACTGGGATTACAGGCGTGCACACCTGGCTCTAGTCTGGTAGTTTTTATTAGGAAAAGAAAATATATGGGTATTTTCCCAAAGGAGTTAGAATCAGCACATTACAGTGACTCAGCAAAATCAAAGTTCATAGCAGCTCAATTTACAATAGCTAAATTATGGAATCAACCCAGATGCCCTTCACTACTCAATGAATGGATGCAAAAGCTGTGATATATAAATATATGTATGTGTATATATGTATACACACACACACACACACACACACACACACACACACACACACAATGGAGTAATACTCAGCTATTAGAAACAATGATATTGTGGCCCTCAAAGTTAAATGGATGCCAATGATGGCAATGGAAGAAATCAGGCTGAGCAAAGTTAGCCAAACCCAGAGAGACAAGGCTTGAATGTTTTCATTCATTTGTGGAGCTGGAGCTAAACTCAGGCTTGGGTGAAAGGCAGTCAAACTCATGTACTGGACCCACCAAGGGCATAGCAACACAAAATGTAGGGGAACCATAAACATGTAGCAGGGGAGAGGAGAGGGAGAGGCCAAGGTGTTGGGAGTAGGAGGGAAGATAGGGAAGGATCTAGGGAGACAATCAACAATGTAGCATACTCTTTACACCCCTAAGAAGTCAAATATTATGTACACAAATCCTTTAATTCTGTAAAATTCACAATCATATATATATATATATATATATATATATATATATATATATATATAGTGAGAGAGAGAGAGAGAGAGTCGTTTGTATTTGTTAGGAGCATAATATAGAAGACTCAAGAGGCTGGGTCTGGGGTGTGGGCAATGTGGGGTAACTATGATTTATTTTTTTAAAATTTATTTATTTATTTTAAAGAGAGAGGGACAGTGAGAGAGACAAAGAGAGAAAGAACTTTATTTAGTTTTTCACATGGCCTTAGTTGCTCCAATACTTAGTTGTTGTACGTGGTGCTGGGGTTTGAACCCAGGTCCTCGTGCTTGCCAGGCAAGCACCAAAACTGCTGAGCCACCGCTCCAGCCCCTGAACCCGTGTACCTGTGCTTGCAGGGCCAGCACCATAACTGCCTAACTGCTGAGCCACTGCTCCATGCCTGGTAACTATGGTTTATGATCAAATGCATAGCATATTGTTACTTTATATGCAGTTATGATTGTAAAACTACTCAACTCTTGATAAAAAGGAAGAAAATAAAATGCTAAAATACTACCTATCACCTTCTGTAACTTCATGTAGAATTTTAATACCATTTAAAAAACTAGTTCCTAATCAAGGACTTCAGGAGATAATATTGATGAAGTGTATTTGTCTTTGGAGTTGAGCAGATCTGTGTTTATATCCCATATCTACTCCTTATTATCAGAAGGGCTTTAGGCAAGTGATGTAACCTCTCTGATCTTCAATTTCTTTATCTGACTAATGAGATTCACCAACTTGTAGTTGATCTTCATTATTTCCAGATTCTGTATTTGTGAATTTGCCTACTTGCGCAAATTTATCTGTAACCCTAAAATCAACACTTGTGGCAGTTTTGTTCTCATTTCCTGGACATATGTAGAGCAGTGAAAAAAAATGAGTTACCCAAACTGCATGTCCCTAGCTGAGATTGCATGAGGCAATGCTTTGCCTTCTTGTTTCAGTTCTTATGCTGTAACAAATATTTTCTGTGGTCTATTTAGAACCATATTTTGTTTTCTTTTTGCATTTTTTACTTTTTTGGATGTATTTTTACTATTTAAAACGGCCCCTGATCAAAAATATAGCTTGGAGGAAAGACAGCCTATTCAACAAATGGTGAGGGACAAACTGGACAGCCATATTCAGACAACTGAAACTAGATCCTTAACCCTTACCCTGCACAAAAATAAAATCGAAATGGATGAAAGAACTAGGAATTAAGCTAGCAAACTATACAGTTAATAGAAGACAAAATGGGATCAATGCTTCATATTGGTGTAGACTCCTTCTTCCTTAACAAGACTCCCATAGAACAAGAATTAAAACCAAGAATTAATGAGTGGGATGCCATTACACTGAAAAACTTCTGCAGAACTAAGGAATCAGTCAAAAGTGTCAAGAGATAACCTACAGAATGGGAGAAAATTATGGCCTGCTATCTCTCCAACAGGGGGCTAATATCCAGAATATACAAAGAACGCAAAAAACTTAACACTAAAAACACAAACACTCCAATTAATAAATGGGCTATGGAACTAAACAGAAACTTTGCAACAGAGGAAGTTCAAAAAGCCAAAAGATATATGAGAAAGTGTTCTACATCACTAGCAATCAGAGAAATGCAAATCAAAACTGCACTGAGATTCCACCTATCTCCACTCAGAATAGCAAAAAGGAAGAATATAAACAATAATAAATGCTGGAGGGGCTGTGGGGAGAAAGGAACACTAACACACTTTTGGTGGGACTGTAAACTGGTCCAGCCACTCTGGAAAGAAGTGTGGAGACTCCTCAAACAATTAGGGATGGAACCACTGTTTGACCCTGTTCCATTCCTGAGTATTCTCCCAAAAGAGCTAGAATCAGTTTATTACAGAGATACAGCTACATCAATGTTTATAACAGCTCAATTACAATAGTGAAATTATGGAAATAAACTAGATGCCCTTCACTGGATGAATGGATCCAAAAACTGCAATGTGTGTGTGTATGTGTGTGTTTGTGTGTGTGTGTGTGTATACATACACACACAATGGAGTTGTACTCAGCTATTAGAATTATATCATGGCTTTTGCAAGTAAATGGATGGAAATGGAAAAAAACCATGCTGAGACTTAAGGATCAAATGTTTTCTCTCATATGTGGAAGCTAGAATAAAACCTAAGATAGGATGAAAGTCAAGTTTATTTAATAGAATCACCAAATCTGAAGTAACACATAAGATGTGGGGACTATAGCAATGTGGTCAGGGGGAGGAAAGAGAAGGAAAAAGGGAGGAGTTCAATACTGTAGAGAACAGTTGACTCTCATGAGAAACCCAAATGCATCCAGACTGGTGTATAAATCAAGTAATTTCAAAGTTTAAATTACATGTATATGGTCATTTATATCTGTAATTTGGGGGAACTACAGCGGGGTTATGAGACTGGGGAGTGGGAGAAGTATGGGAGATCCTAGACACAGATCGGGTTTAAGCAACTGTCAATACAGTATACATGTATGAACGTGAACCAACCAATCCCTTCATTTTGTAAGACAATACTGAACCAATAAAATAAATAAAAAATGAACAAACAAATAAAGTAAAATGGACCTTATGGTATTCCTGAAGTTATGCCGAAGAGAAAAAAAATGTGATGGAAAAAATATATGTAATAGTTGAGCTTTATTCAGGTTTAAGTTACATTGCTGTTGGCTATGAGTTCAATATTAATGAATCTATAATATATATTAAATATAGTGTCTTTGATCAGTGGACAAAAATGTTATGATTGAGGCTCTCAGGAAGATAACCTTGTATTTTCCTTAGGAGCAATGTTTTGGTATTCACTGATCCAGTGTTTGTGGGTAATTTATTAAACAAAGCTATCATAAATAAAAAGAATTAATTGAGTCCTGTAGGTTTGTTGCAAGGGCTCAACTGAACCATTACATGCAGGTGTTCAGCATTGTGACTGGTACATGGAAATAAAAGTCATGCAGAGTGAAGGTGAGGATAAAACTCATTCTGGGTATATTCTTATCAGTTTGATTTTGACTGTTATCTAGGTGCCCACAAGGCTCAGAGTCAGATTGTATCTAAATGAAAGTCATGAAGATCTAGAAACTTTACAACAAAACTCTCAGGCTAAGCCACAGCCTGGATTTCCCTTGAGAAAGTTTCAAATAGACCATTTCCTTGCAAATAACAGTTTACTTTCACAAAAATAGATGACCTAGCTCATGATCATAATTAGCCTTCTGGAATTGAATGACAGTTGCAAATGAGTGGCTACAGTTCTCTCCTTTCACTTTCCTAAACTGGTGTGGAGCTCCTACTTCTCTTCCTTAGAACATGCATTTTGGGGTTGGGGATTTAGCTCAGTGGCAGAGCGCTTGCCTAGCATACACTAAGGCCCGGAGTTCGGTCCTCGGCCCTGCAAACAAACAAACATGCATTTTCATAGTAAAAATGCCACATTTTGCTGATTACATTGCATATAAGTTTATGTAATGTCATAAAAGGGCAAGTATTTTACAGATGAAATATAATGAATTTTCATAAGGGGTTCAGGAAAGAAATCCATCATTCTTATGTTAAAAACGCTGAAACAAGACCAGGCAATTAAAAACTAAAGTGACAGACCTGAGAAAGACCTGTGCTGCTGCAAGGAATGTTTTCGGCTGCTCTCAGTGCATTGTATAATTGTACTGTGCTCTTTTCTTACTGGATTGGAACACTGGAGCCTAGACATGCCTTTCCATAAGAGGTTGCACAGTTCTTTCAATTACCCCAAGGATCTGAACTTCTTCTACCTTATGGCCTTTTACATATGCCATTTTCTTTTTCTGGAATACTCCCCTCCATACTTCCCCTAACTCTCTCCCCCTCCCCACTCCCCAGGGAGAGACAGTGTTTGACTAACCTCCTCCTACTGTAACCTTCCCCAACCCGACCCCCATTCTCTTTCATAGCATTCTTACTTTCTTCCATAGCACTCATCACAATCTGCAATTATAGGTCTATTTGTTTATGTATTTGTCTTTCCCACTAGGCTGTCAGCCCTTTGCGAGCAGGGCCCAGATCTGTTTCGTTCTCCACTGTAAACCCAGTGCCTAACCCAGTGCTGCATATACGGAGGTGCTTACACAAATATTACTTGAAGGAATAAATGGATGAATAAAAGGTTATCACACACTACTCTGGTAAAGGATAGCTTGGAGTGGAAATGGATGTTATGAACAATATTGCAATAATTGGTGTTGAGTATATTTATTTTGTGATTTTTTTGGTGTTGGAGATTGAATTCAGGGCCTTGTGCCTGCTAAGCATGTGTTCTACTACAGAGCAACACCTCCAAGCCCAGGTGTTGGGTTTAAATATGCTCTAGACCTCCCCATCTCTACCCTCACCATCAAGGAGCATTTGTCTAGTACATTTGGTTTCATAGGGCTAAGTCCTAATATTTGGAGACTACTTTTGGAAACAAATACGTTTAACAAGACTGATTCAATTTATAGGATTTAAGGCTTAAAAGTTTCTACTGAAACAAAGTTTGATTTCATATTATTCTGGAGTCAATCCAGGCATTCACTATTCAATGTGAATAATTAAATATTATTCTGGAGTAATTCCAAGGCATTGACCATTCAAAGAAAAGACATTTGTTTTGTTTAGGTAAAACTGAACTCAAACTATATGAAACGGACTGATGCTTTTATATATAATTTTGTGAATTTTAGGCATTCAAGAATGAATATTGCTTTTGGATGGCTACATTCTTTCTATTCTTATTGATATTCTGTGAACTTTGTGTTATATATTTTAATTAATGATTTAAAAGGAAGCATGCTCTTTGGTGAAATTCTGGATAATGCAATAAAGATGAAGAAAAAACAAAAAACATAAGGAAGTAAAAAAAATGGCTGAGAGTGTATCACACTGGGAAATCCTTGGTCAACCTTGGTCAGTGGTCAGCCTTGTTTATATGTGTATGTGAGGAGGCACACACATGTTTTTATAATAGTTATTATACACACATATGTAATATTTACTTGATTTCCTTTTTATACATATTATCCCTTGCAATCATCTCAATATAGTTCAATGAGAAGATATTATCATTCTCACTTTACAAATGAGTAAATTGAAGCTGAGAGTACAATTTACTTGCCTAAGATCACATAGATAGTAAGTGGTAAATATGAGATGCAAATCTAGATCTGATTCTAACTCCACAGTCTCACAAGCCATATGATTATGTGGATTTCTATGTTTCAAATTAAGTTGGAAAGTTGGAATTAACATAGAAATAGTTTTATCCTGCTCTTAAAACTTTTTTTGTTTTTTGTTCCAGGATGATTGAACCCAGGGGCACTTAATCACTGAGTCCTTGAGCACCTCCCCCGCCCCTTTTTTTTTCCCAAACAGAGAGAATCAATTTTATTTATTTTTTCATCTGGCCTTTGTTTCTCTGACACTTAGTTGTGTATGTGGTACTGGGGTTTGAACTCGAGTCCCTGTGCATGCCGGGCAAGTGCTGCAATTGCTGAGAGCCACTACTCTAGCCCCCTTACCCACATTTTTAATCTCCTGCTCCTCAATTCTCTCAGCTTGGTTTTGTTTATGCAATTTGTCCTTTTAGGTCTTGATTATTCCTCTTGGAAAAATGAATTTCTTTCTTTTTTTTTACATTATATTTTTCTTACGAAAGTTGTTTTAGACGTTTAAATAAAGTCTTATTCATAAATCCTGTTAGGCCTTGACTTTTTCTTTTTTTCTTGATTTCTCACTCAGCAGAAGTATATTATTTGCATAGCCTTTTCTTTCAGAACAGATAACCTGTGTGGTTTCATTTTTGTACCATTATAGCTAAGTACTTATTTCTGAGGTCTTCATAATTACCTAACAAAATGGCTGAGTGTTGAACTCTTAAATTATAAACATTTACCCTCAGAATTCCATACAATATGCTTTATTCATGGGTTTTACAAAACTGCAGAATCCTGAGGTCAGTTTGACTTTTGTTCTTTGGAGATAATCTTTTTTTTCTTCTTTCCTTTTCCTCCTCCCTAAGGTTTTCTTTTTTCTTTCCTTTTTTTTTTTTTTTTTTTTTTGAGTTTTAGAGAGAGAGGGAAAAAGAGAATCAATTTTATTTTTTCATCTGGTTTTTGTTTTTCCAACACTTAGTTGTGTATGTGCTGCTGGGGTTTAATTCCAGGTCCTCATGCATGCCAGGCAAATGCTTTAACCGCAGAGCCACCCCTCCAACCCTCCTCCCTAGAGTTTTTTAAATTTTTTTTTTTTAAAGAGAGGGACAGAGAGAGAAAGCAAGAAAAAGTGAATCAATTCTATTTAGTTTTTCATTTGGCTTTTGTTGCTCTGACTCCTCATTGCATAGGTGGTGCTGGGGTAGGAACCCTCTCCCTGTGCACGCAAGGCAAGTGCCTAAACCACTTGAGTCACCACTCCAGCCCCATCCTCCCTAGATTTTTTCTTTCTTTCTTTTTCTTTTTTTTAAAGAGAGAGGGGCAGTGAGAGAGAAAAAGATAAAATCAGTTTTATTTAGTTTTTCATGTGGCTTTTGTTGCTCTGAGACTTTGCTGTGTATGTGGTGCTAGGTTTCGAACCTGTGTCCTCACGCATGCCCGGCAAGCACCGGAACTGCTGAGCCACTGCTCCAGCCCAATCCTTCCTAGATTTTTAAAGGCTTTTTTCATTATCTTTGAAATACTTTCTAAAAATGTTACAAGGGGCTGCAGCAGTGGCTCAATGGTTACAGTGCTTGCATAGCATGTGCAAAGACACAGGTTCAAATTTCACCACAACATACACAATGGAGGGTAGGAACAATGAAAGCCACATGAAAAGCTAAAGAAAATTGATTCTTTCTCATTGTTCCTCTCTCTCTCTCTCTCTCTCTCTCTTTTTAAGACAGTGTGGGGCAGTGAGATAGAGAATCAATTTTCATTTAGTTGTTTATCTGGTTTTCATTGCTCCGACACTTAGTTGTGTACGTGGTGCTGGGATTTGAACAGGGGTCCTCATGCATGCCAGGCAAGTGCCACAACCGCTGAAGCACCATTCCATCCCCTATAGCATCTTTTCATAGTCTTAGGACCTTTCTCCATTTGTTCATTTAACATAGAGAGGTCTATATGTGACTAACTTAGGTTAATAGTTAAGTAAGCATTGCAGTGGGTGCTATTAGAAACTGGAATTGTTCTAATTGTATCCCTCATCTGCCTTCACCTAAGCCTTCAATCCTAGAGAAAGGGGATGTTCATAGATTTCTATTGGAGTGATAACATATTTTGCAGAAGGAATGTTGAACTGTCCTTTCCTAATTGACCCCTTCTATATTCCAGAAATTCCTCAAAGTTTCTGGCATATGGAAGGTTTTTCCTCCATTTTATTCCTTTGACCATTTCAGTGTGAATTTAGAATGAAGCAATTTAGAAGCCTGTCCTCACAAAGACTTCTTATTTTAAAAACCCCAAACTAACATTTTTTTCTCTCTGCTATATATAAGAAGGTTAGAAAAAAAAAATGCTCAAGGCTCATAATTACATGTAGTTTTACAATTTTTTTCACAAAAAAATCTCAAATCCCTTGGGAAGTTACATGGTCTAGGTGGGAGTTGGGAGAATGGAGTTTGATTATGTCATGTAATTTTACTGTGGCTTTGTAGGAACTATTTGAATTTCAGGTTCCCTATCTCGGATCTTCTTACGTCATAGTGTGACAGGGAAAGCACCAGGGGAAAAAATGTGGAAGCCTTTGAACTGTTCAAAGATAGACACTAAGGAAATCTGAGGCCTTTTTGTTATTGTTTGAATGCTATTATAGCTTTGAGCTCTTTCAAGCTAGCCCAGAGAGTGTCTGCTTGAGGGATAGAAATGAGGCCTGGTTGCAAGCTGGGTAAGCAAAGCAGTTCTGAAGTGTAGTCCGGGGACACTGTGGGTTTGGACACTGTCATGTTGTATACTATTTGAGAGAGTGGCAAACACAGTCCCACTTTTCTGTTAGTTCAAATTACTATGCCAAGTTTATCTGAAATTAGTTTGCCTCCCCTCTTTCATGGAAATGAAGGCCTCTGGGTATGTTAATTATGCCTTCTTAAACAACTTTTGTACTTCTGGCAGATGTTGTCTATTTTTGTAGGATGGTTTGAAAGTGTGCAAAAAGAAACATCCCTATGGTTATTTCAGAAGTTTAAAGAAAATATCTTATGGCCTTAGGCAAAACTTTTCAGGTTCTACCCTCTTTACACTATGAATCTTTGCTATATTTTATGATTCAGTTTCTTTTTGAAATTTCTATAAGATTCAGTATGAAATTTTCTTACTCATGGGAAAAAATATTGCTCTCATTAAGATCCATGACACTGCAGCTGTTAGTCTCTGACATGAGATGAAGGACTTTTTTTTTTTTTTTCTTTTTAAGGAGAGAGGGACAGTGAGAGAGACGGAGAAAGAGAGGAACAACTTTATTGAGTTTTTCATATGACCTTAGTTGCTCCAACACTCAGTTGTGTACATCGTGCTGGGGTTTAGAACCCGGGTCGTCGTGCTTGCCAGGCAAGCACCGAAACCGCTGAGCCACCACTCCAGCTCCTTTTTTTTTTTAAAGGAAGAAAGGGAGACTGGGCTGGAGTGGTGACTCGGCGGTTACGGCTGGCATGCGGTAGTACACAAGTTCAAACCCCAGCACCCATGCACACAACTGAGTGTCGGAATAACGAAAGCCACGTGAAAATCTCAATAAAAATCGATTCTCTCTGTCTCTCTCTTGCTCACTATCCTTCTCTCTTAAAAAAGAGAGAGAGAGAGCGAGAGAGAGAGAGAGAGATAGGGAATCAATTTTATTTATTTTTTCATCCGGCCTTTGTTTCTCCAATACTTAGTTGTGTATGTGGTGCTGGGGTTTGAACCTGGATCCTTGCACATGCCAGTCAAGTGCTCCAACTTCTGAGCCACCGCTTTTTTATTTTTTAAGCAATAAAAATGAAATAATAAGAATGAAATGAAATAATAATGAAATGAAATGAAATGAAATAATAATGAAATGAAATAATAAGAATTTCTTCCTTCTGTACAATGCTGCACAACTGCTCCACGCTTGTAACCCATAGGCCAAAACAGAACAGGGCACCTTTTCAATCCCTTTAAAAATACTCCACAATGGATTGAACGCCTGCTGTGGAACAGACACTGAAACAGGATCTAGATATACAAGACATCGTTCTGCGCTCATAGAACTTCAAATCAGTGCAGTGGGGAAGATTAATATATTAATTGGGATAAGGTACTCTGAAGGAAAGGTATAGTGTAAAATAAATGCAAATAAGAATACAAGAGTAGAGATCTACTTATATAAGGTCAGGGAAGAAAAAACTCAATCAAATCTTTTTTTTTTTTTTCAATCAAATCTTAGAAGTGAGGTATGGCAGTGTATGCCTGTAATCCCAACTCCTTGGGAATTAATGTAGAAGAATCATTTGATCCAATAAGTTTGGGGCCAGCCTGGGTAACCTAGAGTTCCTGTTTCAAAAAAAAAAAAAAATCAAGCCTTAGGATGAGAAGGAACCTACTATGGGAAGAGCAAAGATAGAAACATTACAAACAGAACCTCACACATGCTAGGCAAGTAAGTGTTCTACCACTGAACTACATCCTCAGTCCTTTAAGTACTGGGATTGATTTGTTATTTATTTTTGGTACTAGGCATTGAACCTGGGGGAATTAACCACTGAACCACATCCTTTTTGGTTTTTTGTTTGTTTTTTAAAAAGAGAGAGGGACAGTGAGAGAAACAACTTTATTGAGTTTTTCACATGGCCTTAGTTGCTCCAACACTCAGTTGTGTACGTGGTGCTGGGATTTGAACCGGGGTCCTGTGCTTGCCAGGCAAGCGCCAAAACCGCTGAGCCACCACTCCAGCCCTTATCCTCTTTGTTTTGAGACACAGTCTCCCTAAATTGCTTAGGGCCCTACTAAATTGCTGAGGCTGTCTTTGAACTTGCAATACTGCTGCCTCAGCCTCCTGAGCCACTGGAATTACAGGCATGTGCCACTGTACCCATCTTCATACAGGGGATTGAATCCAGGAATAGTCTACTTTACCGAGCCATATCCCCAGCCTTTTTTATTTTTTATTTTGTGACAGGTCTTGTTCAGGTGCCGTAACCACCGAGCCACCAGTCCAGCCCCTAGACATAGCTTTAAAGAAAATGTACATATATATTATATATACGTGTGTGTGTGTGTATAAATAGATATGGTATATATACAGTTTGACATTTGTAGTGCTGGCGATTGAACCCAGGGACTCATGAATGCTAGGCTAGCACTCTATCACTAAGATACACCCTTCAGACCTTGCACTTACATTTTAAATTACCCTATTTTGTGGAGGAATGGGTAAGAGATTACAGATTTAAGTACAGACACCAGTCACTTAGACTGGGAGACAGTAGAGAGGGAAAAAACTAAATCCAATTAGTATATATTTGTAGATAGAGCTATAGGACTTGTGAATGAACTAACTATAATTATGGTGGGTGAGAGAGAGAACGCCTCCCAAATTTCTCAAGTAAGTCATTTAGTAAGGGTAATATTATTTCAGATGGGGAAGATCAGGGAGAAGGATTTGAAGGAAAAAAAAAACAAAAGGTTTGGTTTGGGACAAAGATAAATTTGAAATTCCTGTGATAGATCAAAGAAAATATAAGAGGTAGACAATTGTGAGTCTGGAGCTCAGAGAAGACTGAGGACACAAATTAAGAATTAACATTGTGGGGCCGGAGCAGTGGATCAGCAGTTATGGCGCATGCCTGGCATGCACTAGGACATGGGTTTGAACACCAGCACTACGTACACAAGGAAGTGTTGGAACAATGAAAGTGACGTGAAAAATTAAATAAAATCGATTCTCTCTCTCTCTCTCTCTCTCACTGTCCCTCTCTCTTAAAAAAAAAAAAAGAGTGAACATTGATTGTGCTGTTGGACACAGAAGCGCAGAGTTGTAATCCCAGCAACTCTGGAGGCTGAAGCAGGAGGATCGCAAATTGGAGGTCAGCCTCAGAAATTTAGTGAGACCCTATCTCAAAATAAAAAAGGCCAGAGATGTAGGTCAGTGGTACTGTGCCCTTAGGTTCAATCTCCAGTACCATTAAAAATAAAATAAACAGGGACTGGAGTGATGGCTCGGCGGTTATGGTGCTTGCCTTGCATGCTCAAGTACACGAGTTCAAACCCCAGCACCACGTACACAACGAAGTCTCAGAACAACGAAAGCCAGGTGAAAAACTAAATAAGCATTGATTCTCTCTGTCTTTCTCTCTCCCCTCTTTCTTTAGAAAAATAAAATAAACAAAAACAGTGAACATTGTAGCCAATAGTGGTAGCACATGCCTGTAATCTCAGATACTGTAATCTCAGCTACCTAAGAGAATAAGGCAGGAGGACTGCAAGTTCAAGGCCAGCCCTAGCAATTTAGTGAGACCCTGTTTCAAAATTTAAAAATAAGAAAGGATTAGGGATGTAGCTTTGTGGTAAAGTACCTCTGGGTTCAATCCTAGGCCCAGTTAAAAAAAAAAAAAAAGAAAACATTATAATGATAATATTTTAACCTTGAAAGCCAGGCACGGTGGCACATACCTCTAGTCCTAGCAATTGAGAGGTTGGTATGGGAGGATCTCTTTAATCCAGTTCAAGACCAGTCCAGGCAACATAGCAAGACCCTATTTTTTAAAAAAATTATATGTATACATGCCTTGGAGATGGGTGGTATCTCCTAGGAAGGCTACATAAAGAGAGAAGAAAAGAGTCCAGGACTGAGCTTGGAGAACTAGTCAGGTGAACCGTTGTGTCACTAGAAGAAACACTGAAGGAAATTGAGAGGAACGTGTGGTTTAGGAAGGATAATGATGACTTATGTGTGGAACTTGATAAGTTTGGGGTACTGACTGGGTTCCTATCTTTTCTATGGTGCCTGGGCAAAACGCATAGGTCCCCCCTCATGTTGATGCCATATTTCATTTTTTTTAAAATTCAGTCTTAGGATTTCTCTGTGAATTTTCAGAATAAAATGTTCGGAATCATTGACTGATTTTGAATTTAGAATGAGAGAAAAATACTTTACTAAGATCCATGATGCTGGGGTGAGAGCAGTGGCTCAGCGGTTATGGCACTTGCCTGGCATGTGCAAGAATGTGAGTTCAAACCGCAGCACCACATGCACAGTGAAGTCTCTGAGCAACGAAAGCCATGTGGAAAACTAAATAAAATTGATTCACTCTCTCTCTCTCTCTCTCTCTCACTGTCCCTTTCTCTTAAAAAAAAAAAAAGAACCATGATGCTGCAGCTATTTGAGTTATGTTGTTAAATGTTAAATGGCTATATCAGCAATCTTAGATAAGTGATATCTATTTATTTATTGCATTACCAGAGATTGAACCCAGAGGTGCTTCACCACTGGAGTTACATCCTTATCCCTTTTTATCTTTTTTTTATTTTTTTTACTTTTGAGACAGGGTGTCTCTAAATTGCCCAGGCTGGCCTCAAACTCACAACTCCTGCCTCCTAAAATAGCTGGAATTACAGTTGTGCACCATCACACCTGACTTTCTTTTTAGTAGCAGATACTAGATGAAGAAAGAATTTATCCAATAGTGAGCAAATATTCTTTGCCCATAAACTCAGGAGAACTCAACAGTGATATACTTTTATTGAGTCCCTACTATATGCGAGGTACTCTGGGGATAAGTCAGAGAACCTGATAGACAAGTCTTGAAGCTTACAAACTAGGAAAGGAAATGGAAAGAAATTAACCTAACAAATAAATACTTCCGAATCATGGCACGAGCTATGAAAGAATCACAGAAGTATAGGAAATAAGTGGGAGATGGTACTTAGTGTCTAGATAGGATATTTAGGGAAAAGGTTTTTTGTTTTTTTTTTTTTAAGACAAAGGGACGGGAATCAGTTTTATTTAGTTTTATTTAGTTTTTCATGTGGCACTTTGTTGAGTACGTGGTTGTGGGGTGCGAATCCATGTCCTCACACAGGGCAGGCAAGCACCATAACCACTGAGCTACTAGCAGTTCTAGCCTCATAAAGAAAAGTTTTTGAGGAGACGACATTTACTGATTTTTTTTTCTCTTGGTACTGGGGATTGAACCCAGAAACACTTTACCACTGAGCTACATCCCCAGTCTTTTTTTTTTTTTTTTTTTTGAGGGAGAAAGAATAAATTTTATTTTTTTGTCTGGCTTTTGTTTTTCTGACAGTTGTGTATGTGGTGCTGGCTCAAACCTGGGTTCTCAAACATGCTAGGCAAGCACTCTACCGCTGAGCCACCACTCCAGCCCAGTTGTTTTGATTTTTGTATTTTGGGACAAGGTCTTGCTAACTCGCTGAGGGTCTCACTAAGTTGCTGAAGCTGACTTCCAACTTCTGATCCTTCTCTCAGTTTCCCAAGTCACTGGAATCCAAATGTGTGCCTGGTCATTTACTGACTCTTAAAGGATAGGAAGTCAGTGATACTAACCATAAGGGATACGTCTAGCCATTGATGAAACACCAAATTGTATTTGTCCCTCAATACTTAAAACAGGTCAAATAGTTCATATCACAATGTTCAGTAGTGGCATACTCAGGGTGAGGGAGGTGTTGGGAATGATCCACCTCCACATGGAGTATTTTATCACTAATATTAAAAATTGCCTACACAAGGGTTGGGGATGGATGTAGCTCAGTGGTAAAGCACTTACTTAGAATGTGTAAGGCCTTGGTACCTGCAGTCCCAGCCCCTCATGGGGCTGAGGCTGGAGGACTCCTTGAGCCCAGGAATTCAAAACAAACCTAGGCATATGGGACTCGTCTCAAAAATAAATAAACAAACAAAATTGCCTCCAAAGGAGCTGGGGGTGTAGCTTAGCAGAAGGATACATATTTGTCATGTGTGAGGCCCTGGATTCATTCCCCAGCCCCCCAAAATAAAAAAGCGAGACAGAGGGAGGTATGCTGGATAGAAGAAAAAGTGGAAATGTGACAGAACTTGGAGTGATATGGTCACAAGTAAAGGAATGCTGATCAACACCAGAAAGAAAACAGAAAAAATGGCTTCTCCTCTAGAACTCCCAGGGAAATGCAGTTTTGTTTTGTTTTTTTCAGAAGGAGGGTAGAGAGAGGGAGAGAGAGAAGCAATCTTTATTTAGTTTTTCACGTGACTTTCATTCCTCAGACACTTCGTTGTATCGTTGTATACGTGGTGCTGGGGTTTGAACCTGTGACCTCGCGCTTGCTGGGCAAGCGCCATAACCGCTAAGCCACCGCTCCAGCCCCGGAAATGCAGTTCTGACAACTTGATTTTGGACTTCTTGCTGCCAGAACTGTGAAAGAATAAATTTCTGTTTTATGCTGTCAAGTTTGTGGCGATTTGTTACAGTTGCCATTGCAGCCTACTTTAGCCCCTTATTCCCTGAAACTAGGGTGGATAGCAAGCCCCACCTTTCCTAGCCTCTTAAATAGGTTGATTTTCCTTCCAGATATTCATAGATCAGACATTTGTCTTATGTCACCTCTAGTAAGGAACACTGTCTAAAATGGCATGTGGAGGACACATTATTCCTGTGTTTAAATCTCTAATGCACCACAGCATAACTGAGACTTAGACTTAGGACATTTTACAGATTAAGACATTGAAGTAGGGACTGGAGCAGTGGTTCAGTGGTTAAGGCGCTTGTCTGGCATGTGCGAGTACGCGAGTTCAAACCCCAGCACCACATACACAGCAAAGCGCTGGAGCAATGAAAGCCACATGAGAAGCTAGATAAAAATTGTTTCTTTCTCTCTCACTGTCCCTCTCTCTTTAAAAAAAAGATATTGAAATGCATTGAAACTTGTAGACCCCATTTAAGAGTGAGGTTGATTATTTTAATTTAGTATGATTACCTCACAGAGAGAAAAGGCAAATATATATTAAAGACTCTAAGGTAGATGAGGGTTTGCAAATATAAGATAGAAAACTTGAATGGATGGTGAGGCACAGTGACTAATGCTTGGAATCCCAGTGACTGGGGAGGTTGAGGCAGGAGGATTGAAAGTTAAGGCCAGCCTCAGCAATTTAACAAGGCCCTAAGAAACTTAGTGAGACTCTGTTTCAAAAAAAAAAAAAAGAAAAAAAAAAAAGAGGCTGGGGATATAGATGAGTGTTGGTAGAGTTCTCCCCCATATCCTTTTCAATGCCCAGTACCAAAAATAAAAAAAAGAATTCATAACTACATGACTGATTGGATGGAGGGAAGGATGGATTAATGGATATAGGAATGGAGGAAGCAACAGATGGAAATTGTAGAAATTTCCATGCTGTAGTTCTAGTTTACTCATGATTTTCCTTTTGATGCACAACATTGAATTTGATCTAAACAGTTTAATTTTACTTTATGACTGTCAGTGTCTCCATATCTAATTTTTGGGAGGGGGTACTGGGCATTGAACCCAATAGTGCTTTACTACAGAGCTATATCCCCAGCCTATTTTATTTTTTATTTTCAGACAGGGTCTCTCGCTAAGTTGCTTAGACCTTGTTAAATTGCTGAGGCTGGCTTTGAACTTGTGATCCTCCTGATTTGCTGGAATTTTAAGTGTGGGCCACCATGCCTGCCTCCATATCTCTCCACTTTGTCTTAAAAGGATATTGATCTGGGGTTAGGGATTTAGCTCAGTGGCAGAGTGCTTGCCTAGCATGTGCAAGGCCCCGAGTTCAGTCCTCAGCTCTTAAAAAAAGGATACGGATCTTATCTTTTCCTTTTAAAACTTTGTGGTTCTAAGCCGGACATGGTGATGCATGCCTGTAATCCCAGTGGTTCTGGAGGCTGAAGCAGGAGGACTGCAAATTCAAAAAATTCAAAAATTCAAAATTTATTTATTTTGACCCTGTCTCAAAATAAAAACTAACAAAAAGGACTGAGGTGTGGTTCAGTTAGTTAAGCACCCTTGAGTACAATCCTTGGTACAAAACAAACAAACAACTTTGTGGTTCTAAATCAGTATTATGCAGGCAAAGCTTTACATTATACTTTTTTTTTTTTTTAGAAAGAGAGAAAATCAATTTTACTTATTTTTTCATCTGGCCTTGGTTTCTCCAACACTCAGTTGTGTACATGGTGCTGGGGTTTGAACATGGGTCCTTTCGAATGCCAGGCAAATGCTTTAACTGCCAAGCTACTATTCCAGCCTTACACTACGCTCACATTTAAAGATAGTTAGGTTTTTGAGCTGCCCAGCAGCTCGGGAGGCTGGGAAAGGAGGATCACAGTTCAAAGTCAGTCTCAGCAACTTAGTGAGACCCTGTCTCAAAATAAAAAATAAAAAGGTTTTGGGGGGCTGGAGCAGTGCCTCAGTGGTTTCTGCGCTTACCTGGCAAGCATGAGGACCCGGGTTCAAACCCCAGCACCACGTATACAACTAAGTGTTGGAGCAATGAAGGCCATGTGAAAAACTAAATAAAGTTGTTTCTCTCTTAAAAAAAAAAAAAAGTTTTGGGATATGGCTCAATGGTTAAGTGCCCCTTGAAGGTTCAATCCCTGGTACCCCTCTCCAAAAAAAAGTTATGGGGTTTGTAGCTCAGTGGTAGAGCACTTGCCTAGCACATGTGAGGCACTGGGTTCAATTCTTAGTACCACATAAAAATAAATAAAATAAAGGTTTTGTGTCCATCTACAACTAAAAAAATTTAAAAATATATTTATAGGGTTTGATCTCCAGCACTGCAAAACAAAACAAAAGAAACCCACATTTATTAATTTAGGATTGGACTTGTCTCTTTGTGGTGGAGCATGGGCTTAGCATTCATGAGGCACTGTGTTGAATCGCCAGCACACAGTTATTTATTTAATAAGCAATGAGGAACTTCTGTGTGCTGTTTCGTGTACTTTCTCTTACAGACAAGATATGTATGAAATAAGAGTATATTCAGAATATAGAGGTGATATCAGAGCAAGCAGAGTAAGTTTAATGAGTATTTTTGTGCTGGCAGTAGTTAGCCCTGAAAAGACCACCAGCAATCCCCATCTCCTGGTCTTTATTACTCTGAGTGATCGCCTCCCCTTGTGTGTAACTTGGACTGAATGACTCACTTTTTTTTCCCTAAAATTAAATAATTTTATTAGAAAGTTTGAGTAATTAGGTATAGAGAAAAATGGACAGCCTTTTAAATACTAAACATAGGATATATATTATTTCTAAATATCAGACCCAAGTGTTTAAAATAGAAAGATTTTAGGTGTAAAAGGTGTCATGAGATATATGGCAGCAGAAATCCAACAAATCAGTCAGGCATGTAGGTACAGGCCTATAATCCCAGCTGCTCAAGAGGCTGAGGCAAGAGGACCTCAAGTTCAAGTGAGACCAGCAACTTAGTGAGATTCTGTCTGAAAATTTTAAAAATGAAGAGGGCCAGGGATGTTCCTCAATGGTAGAGTGTCCCTGAGTTCAATTCCATCACAACAAAAGAAAAGAGAGAGAGAGAAAAAAATCCAACACATTTGCAAGCACTGTCAAAAGATAGTAGTACTATCAATTAAAGTGAATCAGAGCCTGGTGCATTGGGGTACACCTGTAATCCCAGCAAGACCCTGTCTAAAAATAAAGAAAGAAAAAAAGAAAAAGAAAAAGAAATAAAGTGAACCAGAGTTCAAAGTGCTCACTATTGTAGCAAACAACAACAACAATAATAACAAAACCTTCTTAGAATTATTCAAAGGCACAGGATTAAAAAATCAACATACAAAAATCGTTTACCTTGGGGCTGGGATTGTAGCTCAGTGGCAAAGCACTTGCCTAGTACATGTGAGACACTGTGTTCAATCCTTAGCACTACATAAAAATAAACAAATAAAATACAGATATTCTGGGGCTGGAGTGGTGGCTTGTCGGTATAGCACTTGCCGGGCATGTGTGATGGATCTGGGTTCAAACCCAGCACTACACATACAACTAAGTGTTGGAAAAATGAAAACCAGATGAAAAATTAAATAAGATTGATTCTTTTTCTTTTTTTTAAGGGTATTCTGTTCATCTACAACTGAAAAATTAAAAAAAATCATTTGCATTTCCAAATATGAACAGAACATATAAAAATAAATCAAGAAAGTTATCTCATTTTCAATAGCATCAAAAGAATAAAATATTTGGGAATAAATTTAACCAAGGAGGTTAAAACTATAAAGTATTGATGAAAAAAATTGAAGAGCTCACAAATACACTAGATGTATCCTGTGTTCATAGAGTCAAATAATTAATATGAAAATGCTCATAGTCCTCAAGGCAATCTACTAATTCAATGTATTCTGGATCAGAATTCCAAAGGCATTTTTTTCACAGAAATAAAAAAAAAATCCTAAAATTAGTATGTAACCACAAAGATCCCGAATAATCAGTGTATTATTGAGAAGGACAAAGCTGGAAACATCACACATCCTGATTTCAAACTATATTACAAAGATATAGCTATCAAACCAGTATAGTACTGGTAAAAAAAATAGACACAAATACTAATGAAACAGAAAAGCCATAAATAAACCTGTGCATATACAAGTAGCTGATTTTCAACAAAGGTATAGAAATACACAATGAAGAAAGAATAAATTTATCAGGGCTGGAATGGTGGCTCAGAGGTTACAGTGCTTGCCTGGCATGCACAGGTACTCAGGTTCAAACCCCAGCACCCATGTACACAACTAAGTGTCAGAGCAATGAAAGCCATGTGGAAAAACTCAATAAAAATTGATTGATTCTCTCTCTCTCACACTGTCCTTCTCTCTTAAAAAAAAAAAAGAATAAATTTATCAGTAAATGTTGTTGAAAAACCTGAATATGCACATGCAAACAAAATTTGAAATTAGACCCTTTTTATCAGAGCCTCAGCAACTTAGCAAGTGAGGCCTTGAGTAACTTAGAGTGAACTTGTCTTGGTCTGGTGAATTGGCTCAGCAATAGAGAACTTGCTTGGCATGTGCAAGGACCCAGGTTTGAAACCCAGTACATACACAACTAAGAGGAGGAAAAATAAAAAGCAGATGAAAAAATAACTAAAATTGAATCTCTAAAATGAAAGAGAGAGACACAGAGAGAGAGAGTCTCAAAATAAAAAATAGAAAGGGCTGATGCAGTTCAGTGGTTAAGTGCTGCTGGGTTCAATCCCTAGTACCAAAAAACAAGAAAAAAGAAAAAGAAATTAAACCCGTCTCTTCTATCATCATAAAAATAATTTTAAAATGGATAAAGACTTAAACATAACACTGAAACTATAAACCTTTTAAAAGATAACAATTAGGGGTAGATCGGTGACTCAGTGGTTATGGTGCTTGCCTTGCATGCGCGACTACATGAGTTCGAACCTCAGCACCACGTACACAGTGAAGTCTCAGAGCAATGAAGGCCACAAAAAAAAACTAAATAAAATTATTTCTCGCTTTCTCTCTCTCTCTCAC